>PITA01014928.1:40540-51934 GCA_004023965.1 Spilogale gracilis | reverse complement strand
GAGCCAAGGTGCCCATCAACAGATGAATGGATAAAGAAGATGTGGTACATATATACAATGGAATACTATGCCTCCATCAGAAAGGATGAATATCCAACTTTTGTAGCAACATGGACTGGACTGGAAGAGATTATGCTGAGTGAAATAAGCCAAGTAGAGAAAGTCAAGTATCACATGGTTTCACTTACTTGCGGTGCATTAGGGGTAACCTGAAGGACAGTGGGAGAAGGAAAGTAAATGGGAAGTAGGGTAATCCAGGGTGAAAAATGAAACAACAGAGACTTTGGACACAGAAACAAACTGAGGGACTTGGAGGGATGAGGGTGGAGGGATGGGAGAGCCTGGTGGTGGGTACTGGGGGCACCTATTGCATGGAGCACTGGGTGTGGGGAATGGGGAATGAATCTTGGAACACTGGAAAAAAAAATTAAGTAACAATAAGAAAAAGAAAGGATGCTGTAGTTTGTCAAATGCTTTTTCAGCATCTATTGAGAGTATTACATGGTTCTTGTTCTTTCTTTTCTTGATGTACTGTATCACATTGATTGATTTACAGATGTTGAACCAACCTTGCAGCCCAGGAATAAATCCCACTTGGTCATGGTGAATAATCCTTCTAATGTACTGTTGGATCCTATTGGATAGTGTTTTGGTGAGAATTTTTGCATTCATGTTCATCAAGGATATTAGTCTGTAATTCTCCTTTTTGTTGGTGTCTTTGTCTGGTTTTGGGATCAAGGTAATGCTGGCCTCATAAAGTGAGTTTGGAAGTTTTCCTTCCATTTCTATTTTTTGGAACAGTGTCAAGAGAATAGGTATTGGGGTACCTGGGTGGCTCAGTTGGTTAAGCAACTGCCTTCGGCTCAGGTCATGATCCTGGAGACCCAGGATCGAGTCCCACATCGGGCTTTCTGTTCGGCGGGAAGCCTGCTTCTCCCTCTCTCAGTCCCTCTGCTTGTGTTCCCTCTCTAGCTGTGTTTCTCTTTGTCAAATAAAAAAAAAATCTAAAAAAAAAAAAAAGAGAATAGGTATTAATTCTCCTTTAAATGTTTGGTAGAATTCCCCCTGGGAAGCCATCTGGACCTGGGCTCTTGTTTGTTGGGAGATTTTTGATGACTGCTTCAATCTCCTTGCTGGTTATGGATCTGTTCAGGTTTTCTATTTCTTCCTGGTTCAGTTTTGGTAGTTTCTATGTCTCTAGGAATGCATCCATTTTTCCAGATTGTCAAATTTGCTCATAATATGTTCTTATAATTGTTTGTATTTATTTGGTGTTGGTTGTGATCTCCTCTCTTTTATTCATGATTTTATTAATTTGGGTCCTTTTTCTTTTCTTTTTTTTTTTCAAGATTTTATTTATTTAACAGAGAGGAACACAGTGAGAGAGGGAACACAAGCAGGGGGAGCGAGAGATGGAGAAGCAGGCTTCCCGCCGAGCAGGGAGCCCAATGTGGGGCTCGATCCCGGGTCTCCGAGATCATGACCTGAGCCGAAGGCAGTTGCTTAGCCAACTGAGCCACCCAGGCACCCCTCTCTTTTCTTTTTGTTAAGTCTGGCCAGGGGTTAATCGATCTTGTTAATTCTTCTGAAGTTTCGTTGATTTGTTCTACAGTTCTTTTGGTTTCTATTTTATTGATTTCTGCTCTGATCTTTATTATTTTTTCTTGGGTTTAGGCTTTCTTTGGGTTTAGGCTTTCTTTGCTGCTCTTTCTCCAGCTCTTTTAGGTATAGGGTTAGGTTGTGTACTTGAGACCTTTCTTGTTTCTTGAGAAAGGCTTGTATTGCTATATACTTTACTCTCAAGACTGCCTTTGCTGTGTCCCAAAGATTTTGAACAGTTGTGTTTTCCTTTTATTTGTTTCCATGAACTTTTTAAATTCTTCTTTAATTTCCTGGTTGACCCATTCATTCTTGAGTAGTATACTCTTTAGCCTCCACGTATTTGAGTTCTTTCCAACTTTCTCTTGTGGTTGAGTTCTAGTATCTAAGCATTGTGGTCTGAAAATATGCAGGGAATGATCCCAATGTTTTGGTACCAGTTGGGATCTGATTTGTGACCCAGGATGTTATCTGTTCTGGAGAATGTTCCATGTGCATTCGAGAAGAATGTGTATTCTGTTGCTTTGGGATGGAATGTTCTGAATATATCTGTGATGTCCATCTGGTCTAGTGTGTCATTTAAAGCCTTTATATCCTTGTTGATCCTTTGCTTAGATGATCTATCCATTTCAGTGAGGGGAGTGTAAATGTCCCCTATTATTATTGTCTTATTGTTGATGTGCTTCTTTGATTTGGTTATTGATTGGTTTATATAATTGGCTGCTCCCATGTTAGGGACAGAGATATTTAAAATTGTTAGATCTTCTGGGTTGGACAGACTCTTTAAGCATGATATAGTGTCCTTCCTCATCTCTTATCATAGTCTTTGGGTTAAGATCTAATTTGTCTGATAGAAGGATTGCCACCCCAGCTTTCTTTTGATGTTCGTTAGCATGGTAAATTGTTCTCCACCCTGTCATTTTAAATCTGCAAGTGTCTTTAGGTCTAAAATGAGTTTCTTGGAGACAGCATATTGATGGGTTTTGTTTTTTTATCCATTCTGGTACCCTGTGTCTTTTGGTCAGGACATTTAGCCCATTTACATTCAGGGTAACTATTGAAAGATATGAATTTAGTGCCTTTGTATTGCCTGCAAGGTGACTGTTATTGTAGTTTGTCTCTGTTCCTTTCTGGTCTGTTACTTTTAGGCTCTCTCTTTGCTTAGAGGATCCCTTTCAGTATTTCCTGTAGGGCTGACTTCTTGTTTGCAAATTCTTTTAGTTTTTGTTTGTCCTGGAAGTTTTTTTCTCTCCTTCTACTTTCAATGACAGCCTAGCTGGATATAGTATTCTTGGCTGCATATTTTTCTCATTTAGTGCTCTAAATGTATCATGCCAGTCCTTTCTGGCCTTCTGGGTCTCTGAGGATAGGTCTGATGACAATCTAGTATTTCTACCATTGTAGGTTTCAGACCTCTTCTCCCAAGCTGCTTTCAGGATATTCTCTTTGTCACTGAGACTTGCAAGTTTTACTATTAGATGATGGGGTGTTGACCTATTTTATTGAGAAGGGGTTCTATGTGCTCCTGGGTTTTGATGCTTGTTCCCTTTGCCAAATTAGGGAAATTCTCTGCTATAATTTGGTCCAACATACCTTCTGCCCCTCTCTCTCTTTCTTCTTCATCTGGGATCCCAATTATTCTAATATTGTTTCATCTTATGGTATCCCTTATCTCTTAAATTCTCCCCTTGTGGTCCAGTAGTTGTTTGTCTCTCTTTTTCTCAGCTTCTTTATTTTCCATCATTTGGTCTTCTATATCACTAATTCTCTTCTCTTCCCTCATTTATCCTAACAGTAAGAGCTTCCTTTTTTTTTTTTTTTAAAGATTTTATTTATTTGACAGAGAGAAACACAGCCAGAGAGGGAACACAAGCAAGGGGAGTGAGAGAGGGAGAAGCAGGCTTCCCACCGAGCAGGGAGCCCAATGTGGGGCTCGATCCTGGGTCACCAGGATTATGACCTGAGCTGAAGGCAGTTGCTTAACCAACTGAGCCACCCAGGCGCCACCAAGCTTCCATTTTTGATTGCACCTCATTAATAGATTTTTTAATTTTAACTTGGTTAGATTTTAGTTCTTTTATTTCTCCAGAAAAGGATTTTATTTCTCCATAAAGGGAATCTCTAATGTCTTTCATGCTTTTTTTGAGCCCAGCTAGCACCTTGATAATTGTCATTCTAAACTCTAGTTCTGACATATTACTAATGTTGCTATTGATTAGGTCCCTAGTCATCAGTACTGGCTCTTGTTCTTTTTTTTTGAGGTGAGTTTTTCCTTGTCATTTTATTTAGATAAGAATAGATGAATGAAAGAATAAAATACTAATAAGGTAGTGATGACCCACCCCCCAAAAATATACACTAATCAAATCAGAAGAGACTCAAAACTGGGGGACAAGAAAGGAAAAAAAATATCTCTCTCTCTCTCTCTCTCTCTCTCTCTCTATATATATATATATATATATATATATATATGAATATATATTGAATAGAATAGAACAGAGCCACACACTTGATTTGGGGCATATTTTGGTCTGTTAAAAGAAACTGTCTCCAAAAAATATGCACAAAAATATGGATATACACGCTGAAGGGATGGAATATGACTGTAAAGATGAAAATTTAAAAAGATTCTTTTTTTGGAATTGATTCCTTTTTTGGAATTGATAAGAAGTTGGTTGAAACAAGAAAAAAAGAAAGAATGTGATGAGGCTGGAGACTAGCGGAAGCCATGTACTAGATTTAGGGGATATTTTTATTTATTAGAAGAAACTGTATCCCAAAATTTTAAAGAAAGAAAAACCTGTATATGAACAAAAAATAAGCTTAAATATAGTGAAGGGATAGAATATGATTAAAACAATGGAAATTTTAAAAGATTTTTTTAAGAAGGTATTGTTAAGATAAAATAGTTTTTAAAAAGTTAAAATAGGAGAGAGAAAAAATTTTTAAAAAATGGATAAGAAAAAAAATTTAAAAAATTTAATTTTGAAAGACTAAAGAATCACGGGAAAAAGCCATGCATTCTATGTGGTGTATTCCCCTAGCTCTGGAGTTCTGCAGTTCTTACTGATCGATGAACTTGGTGTTGGCTGGATGTTCTTGCTGATCTTCTGGGGGAGGGGCCTGTTGCAGTGATTCTCACTAGTCTTTGCTGGAGGCGGAACTGCCCCACCCTTGCCAGGGGCCAGGCTAAGCATCTGCTCGGTTGGCTCTTGGTAGCTTTTGTCCCTGAGCACTCTCCGTACCGCTTTGGAAGACGGGAATGAAGATGGTGGCCTCCCAGTCTCCAGCCCAGAGGAGCCGAGAACTCGGGCCCCCACTCCTCAGTGCGCCCGCAGAGAGAAGCCGTCAATCACGCCTATCTCCCTGGTGTCTGGGTGCACTCTGTGCCCACCCGGCCTGTGACCGAGTGTTTCTATCACTGTTGTGTGGCCCTGTTAAGAGTCTCCAAACCCACCTATTCACACAGAGCACTCCTGCACCACTTCCCCTAGGGGAGAAAGGTGAGTTTCCTCGGATCTGCCACTTGTGGGGTCCCAGCTCGAAGAGCAGCGGCCTGACTGCACAGTTGGATCACAGTTTAAGGTAACTTTGAGCTGAGACCCTCAGCTCCATCTTTGCAGCCAGCTTTCCCACTCCGATAGCCGGGAGCTCTGCTGCACTCAGACATCCCTTGTCTTTCTGTGACCCCGATAGACCTGAGACCACATTGTCCCTGCAAGGGCTCCACCCCCAGCTTAATCTCTGGGGTGACATCCCTCAGTGGAGCAGAATTCTGTAAATTCTGATTTTGTGCTCCACTGTTCTACTGCTGGCCGGGAGCCGGCCCTTCCTCCCACCACGGTCTGCCTTCCCATATATCACCTCAGATTCACTTCTCCGCACATCCTACCTTCCAGAAAGTGGTCGCGTTCCTATTTCTAGAATGGCTGCTCTTCTTCTCTTTGATCTCCTGTTGAGTTTTAGGTGTTCAGAATGGTTTGATAACTATCTAGCTGAACTCCTCGGACCTGGTGATATCTAGGTCTCCTACTCCTCCCCCATCTTGCCCCACCCTCTTTCATTTGGCCTCTTAAAAAGAATAGCCTACACTTGCTTCTCTAATTCTTCTTGAATTTTACTCCTAAAAACCCTCAGATCTGGCTTTTGCTCTTACCACTCCTATGGAGATTGCTATTTCCAAAGTCCCTCATAACTTCTGCTTGTTAAATCCCATGGATAATTTTCAGTTGTTATCAAACAGAATTTGTTATGGCTTTATTTTGTTTTAAGTAAGTCCAGTGCCCACCGTGGGGATCGAATTCATAACCTGGAGACCAAGAGTCATGCCAAGTGGCCCTACCAACTGAACCAGCCAGTCACCCCTGCTTGTGCCATTGACAAGTTTCTCATCAAAACTTTTTCTTCTCTTGGTTGCCATAACACTATTTTTTATTTTTCCTTCCACTTCTTGCCCCTCTAATGGCTGCTTTCCTTTCTCCCCGCAGAGCATGACTTCTTCCACCCAGCTCTTAAACATTGATATTTCCCAGGATCCTCAGCCCTATTTAATAAAAATCTTCATCCTTCCTTGATTGTTGTGAGATTTGGAGGTGGTGTTTCTAGAGCTTTAGCCTGTGTTTGATATGGTGGACTCTTTTCACTCTTATCATTATTATCCACACCATATCTCTGAATTGATTCATTCCCATCCATCCCCACTATTCCTGTTTTCAAGTCAAGTTCAAGTCCTTATCACATTTTGTTTGGATTACTAATTGGTGTCCCTGTTTCCAACCCATTCTTTATAATTGTGTCAGAGATCTTTCTGAAACTCCCAATTTAATCATCTTCTTCAGTGGCTCTTTGGGATCTTCATTTATTCATCAAATATTTTTTAATTTTTCCAGAATGTCTTCGTGGCTTGTTCCTCCCTAGAATAGTAGTGAGGGCAGGGATTTTGACTGTATGCCAGGCTATGTCATTGTGTAGAACAACCAAAAATCCTTCCTTTCATGGAAGCTGTCTTTTAGCAGGGGCTTCCCCTAGCTTTATCTCCGTGGGCCTGGTCAGCCTCATTTCTTCTACTGCCCCACCCAGACTTTTTTTTTTTTTTTTTTAAGGAGCCTGATTCCTAAAAGATTCTTTAGTGCCATCTAGTGAAAGTAGCTGCAATAAAATGCTATACTACTGCTTGGACAGCACACATTTCTGTTTTGCCTGTTTCAAACTGAGATGGACAAGAGAAAACTTGGCTGCATTACATTATGACTGCTTTGCATTTAATCTAGAAATTCACTGTACCTTGAGATGTTTCTAATTGTGAGATCTAACAAGGATAAGTAGTTTCTTAGAACTGATATTTTAGTAACACCTGGGTAGCTAAGTGTTTAAGTGTCTGCCTTTGGCTCAGGTCATGATCCTGGAGTTTCTTCCTGCTTGGCAGGAAGCCTACTTCTTCCTCTCTAACTCCCCTTGCTTGTATTCCCTCTCTACATGTGTTTCTCTCTGTCAAATAAATAAAATCTTTAAGGAAAAAAAAAGAACTGATGTTTTATGTTAAGTGAGCAACTCTTCAGCCTTGAGAAGGTGTAGGATGAAGTTGCTAGAATAGTCTGAGCTTTGGAACTCTCCTTGTGTAACTTCTTTCAGGTCAAACTGGAACTAAATGAGATATAAGTTCCATTAGTACTTAAGTACCCACACTTTCAGAATTCTTTCTTTAAGATCTTCTAACTCGTCTCACTTGACTCCTAGTTGCCTGACCAGAGGCTCTATGGGCTCCATGACCCCAACATTCTAGTTGAGGAAGTCAGAAAGCCACACCCAATCTTAATTGGTTTGGCATAAATATAAGTTATTCTTAGATTGTACTTTATTATACAATTTATTCATCTTTTTCTGTGAAGTCCTTTTTTATGTTTATGAAATAATAAAGCTCGTTATTAAGCTTTTTGAAATAAATGGTTCATGAAGCTCCTGATATATTAACGTATTTACTAAAAAATTAATGTGGACAAATGCTCTGTGATTACATTATCTTTTATATAAATTTATCTTCTACATAAAATATACATAAGCTGGGTAATAATATAAGAAAATGGCACATTTAGAGATTGGCCTTTGTATGGCATATGGTGATAATTCTTGTGATTAAAATTAGAGCAGCAGTGTTCATACTGGTGTATTAAGAGAACAGATATTAAAAGGCATGTTTTAAATGAATAAGCAAAACGCAGAATCACACCTCAATGCACAGAGAACAAAGTGGTGATTGCCAGAAGGGTGGGGGCCCGGGGGATAGATAAAATGGGGGAAAGGGAATGGGAGATACAGGCTTCCAGTCATGGAAGGAATAAGTCATGGGAATAATAGGCACAGCATAAGGAATGTAGTCAATGATATTGTAATAGTGTTGTATGGTGACAGATGTAGCTACACTTGTGGTAAGCACAGCTTAATGATTAAACTCGTTAAAGGCTGTGCTGTACCCAAAACTAGCATAACATTATGTGTCAACTACACTCAACCCCCCCCCCCCAAAAAAAAAAACCCAGGGCTTCTGGGTGGCTCAGTTAATTAAGCGTCTGCCTTTGGCTTGGGTTGTAATCCCAGGGTACTGGGATTGAGCCCAGCATTGTGCTCCCTGCTCAGTGGAGAGCCTGCTTCACCTTCTGCCCTTCCCCCCTACTTGTGTTTGCTCTCTCTTAAATAAATCTTTAAAAAAATAACTTTTAATAGGTTAATTAAAAAGAGGAAAAAAGGCATGTTTTGCACTCTTTATAATATTGCATTATAATTTAACTTATGCTATTTCCCCCCTTAGGCTTCTTTTGTTATTTGTATTTAATGAACATGCCAACTTGCAAGATTAATCATGCAAATTGTGATTTAGAAGAGACCCTTTGTCTGGAATACATTTGCCCCAGATATCTTCTTGGCTTTTTCCCTATCAGAATGATAAGTCTTTGAAGGCAAGGACTGTTGTCTGTTGTATTCTCTGTGTATTCATGGTATCTAGATGCATGTCTGGCCCATAGTTGGAGCCCAATAAATATTTATTGAGAGAATTGAGGCACAGCTAGGTGGAGATGTGGCCTGAGGTCACATGAAGTTTCTGGAAGAACTTGTCTTTTGACTTCTACTGTTGAGTGGCTCAGCGTAATAAGTGGTCTCTAATTAGCACAGCTTTTGGTCCGGGCACCTGGGCTCTTTGTTTTGGAAGGACCTACTTAGGCCCCTCTCCAGTCCCATCCTCACGCAGGAGACAGGGAATACTAAGTACATTACCCCACTCTACCCCCTCCACTTAGGCCTCAGAAGTGGTCAAAGGGCAGCTGTTGAGGGTGGTGGGAGTCTGATGGCGTTTGTCCGGGGGTCCTCTATTGGGTGGAAAAAGAGAAACAATACGGGCATATGACTTTTTTCCTCCTTTTGCTCACGGCCCCCCAAACGTTAGGGGTGGACATATCTCCATAGTGAATCTATTCTTCCTCTGTGTTAAATGTTGTTCAAACCAACAGTCAATACCTACATTGTGCCAGACACTGTGCTGGGTATTTTCACGTGTATTTTCTCACTTAAATGTTATTCTTACTTAATAAGGCTTAGAAGTGGCTTGCTTAAGGACCCACAGCTGATCAGGGACACAGAGCTAAATGCATAACCAGTGTCTTCAGGAAGTGTAGACTGCTCTACACGTAACAAAACACTAATGTGTGTGTGTATACATATGTGTATATATATATATATATTTCATTGAGGAAATAAAAACACATGACTAATTTAAAAGGATGTTTGATAAAAAGATGTTTGATAAAAACACGTAAAAGGTTGTAAGTAAATAGCAAATCTCCTTTGCCACGCCCTGAGTCAGAAATAACCAGGTAACAGTTTCTTTTGTTAAAGATATCCACATATTTGGGGCGCCTGGGTGGCTCAGTCATTGAGTGGCTACCTTCAGCTCAGGTCACGATCCCCGGGTCCTAGGATTGAGCCCCACATCATGCTCCCCATTCAGTGGGAAGCCTGTGTTCCCTTGCTTATGGTGTCTCTCTGCGTCAAATAAATAAATGAAATCTTTGAAAAAAAAAGAGAGACCTCCATATTTTAAAACTTACCACCAACAATTTTGAACTTTATTTAGAAAATGTTAGACATAAGCTATACATAGTGGAGAGTTTATAATGAACCTCCACGTATCTCTCATTCAGTATCATTTTTATTTCAGGTATTTCTTCCAACTTACTTTTATTATTGTTATTTGTTGGAGTATTTTCAATCGAATTGCAGATATGCCATTTTATTAAATCATATTAAGATCATATTAAGATAGACACCTATTTGGGGAGCCTGCGTGGCTCAGTTGGTTGGGCGACTGCCTTCGGCTCAGGTCATGATCCCGGGACCTGGGATCGAGCCCCGCATCGGGCTCCCTGCTCGGCGGGAAGCCTGCTTCTCCCTCTCTCACCCCCCCTGCTTGTGTTCCCTCTCTGGCTGTGTTTCTCTCTGTCAAATAAATAAATAAAATATTAAAAAAAAAAAGATAGACACCTATTTGAAAACACTTAGCTATAGCGATGGAAAATATTTTGATACAGAAGTCTTAATTTTAAAATGCCACACACAGTTAAATACCAATTTTATTTTCAAATTCCCTCCTTCATTTCAAAGAGGACTCAGATGGGAGCTGGACATTTAATAATGTTTTCTGTGACTATAAATAAAACATATACATATGCAGCCTGTGTTATATCACGTGGTTTTCGTTTCAGAATTTTTGGGACTAGGCGGGCCACTTTCTGTTTTTCTTTTTTGTTTGTTTGTTTGTTTTCTTCTTTTTTTCCTTTCTTTTGGAAGAGCTGTTCAAAATGGTAAGCAAATAAATGCCTTTTTTGGTCTCACTTCTATGAGTGACAGAACCTGAAAATGATGACTATAAAAGGGCAAACTGTGATTTAATATAGTGCCTTTTCTAATTCAAATGACAGCTAACTTTTCTGAGCTGAAGTGCACCCATATCTTGGTAATAGCGTTTAGATCATGGCTTATAGAGAAGTCTGTACATTCGTTCCAGGAATGTGGCTAACAGATATAAATAAGTAATGCTCCTAGCTGGATAGAAATACATATAATCCCCACCATCTGAGGCAAGCCAAGTTATTCCTTTTTTTCTTTTTTTTTTTTTTTTTAAGACTTTATTTATCTATTTGACAGAGAGAAACACAGCGAGAGAGGGAACACAAGCAGGGGGAGTGAGAGAGGGAGAAGCAGGCTTCCCGCTGAGCAGGGAGCCCGATGTGGGGCTCGATCCCGGGGTCTCCGGGATCATGACCTGAGCCAAAGGCAGTCGCTCAACCAACTGAGCTACCCAGGCACCCAAGTTATTTATTTCTATATTGACAGCAACTCTTTTTTCTTCAGTACCTATTTTCTAGGTAGCATTCAAATCTGCACTGCATTTTAATAAATTCTTCTTTTTTTTTTTGCACAGTGTGCAGGACCTGAAAGCTTTTCCTCTTTTTATTAATGAGGAGTACATGGTGTTTTCAGGAAACTCCGATGTGATAAATCCCTTATATTCTTCAGTGTTCAGTGCCTCTCTTTTAGACAGAGTCCCGTCAGGAAAATCTCTGGAGTGATACTATTTAGAGGGCTAGACTGGGGAAGGGGCTTGTAGGGAGGGTGCTCCTAAATATCAATATGAAAGGAGCTGAGAGGGGGCAGTCAGGGTGGAAAGGATTCAGAGGCTTGGCTGGAAGCTGCATTTGTATAGCGAGTGTAAGTATCATGTAAGTGTCCCTGTGGCTTGGTGTC
>PITA01014928.1:0-40440 GCA_004023965.1 Spilogale gracilis | reverse complement strand
TATATATATTTTAAAATACAGACTTTATTTTTTTAGAGTAGTTTCAGATTCACATCAAAGCTGATCAGAGGGGCGCCTGGGTGGCTCAGTTGGTTAAGCTACTGCCTTCGGCTCAGGTCATGATCCCGGAGACCCGGGGATCGAGCCCCACATCGGGCTCCCTGCTCAGCGGGAAGCCTGCTTCTTCCTCTCTCACTCCCCCTGCTTGTGTTCCCTCTCTGGCTATGTTTCTCTCTGTCAAATAAATAAATAAAATCTTTTTTAAAAAAAAAAAGCTGAGCAGAAAGTGCAGCGAGTTCTCATATATCCCCTCTCCTCACACAAACATAGCTTCTCTACCGTCAACATCCTGCAGCAGGGAGTTACATTGGGTATAATCGAGCCAGGATTGATACATCATTATCACCAAAGTCCACAGTTTTCTTTAAGTGTCACTCTTGGTGTTGTATATTCTGGAGGTTCTGACCAATGTATAGTGACACGTACCCACCATTTTAGGATAGTTTTACTATCCTAAAAGTCCCGAATGCTTTATTTACTCAACTCTTCCTCTCCTCAAACTCCTGGCAGCCCCTGATCTTTATACCGTCTGTCATCGTGTCCTTTCCAGAATGTCGTATCATTGGAATCCAGTATGTCACCTTTTCCAGTTGGCTTCTTTCACTTGGTATTAGACATCTAAGGTGCCTTCACATCTTTTCATGGCTTGATAGCTTATTTCTTTTATGCTGGATGCTATTCCAATATGTGAATCTACTACAGTTTAATTATTTAAAAGTGATACTATTTTAATACAAATCTAGTAAATAAAATCTATTATTAAAATTATTTTTACTTTCATAATGTGGCTTCTAAACTGCTTACATTAAATTTCTACTGAACAGAGCTGCTGTAGACCTTGGTAAAATGGTGTGGTTGGTAATTTATCATCAAACCAGTCTTTTCATTCCAACATCTGCCTAACTTTTGCTGCCTCCTACAAAGAGCGTTCTCCTTCTCTAGGACTTGTCTGCTTTGGGTTGGTTCCTCTGTTGCCCTCAAGCTACTTGGGATTGCCATGGTCCTCCTCCTACCTTTCCCAACAGAGACGTAGGTTATTTAATTCATTTTGTCAGGAAGGTGACAATTGATGAATTAGGTCTTTATCACTGCACTAGCGCTAGGTTCTCTGGAGCATATTAATGTCTGTGGCCAAGTGGCTTATAATAAAAAATTTTTTGTAGAAGATCTGACACAAAGTCTTAGGAATTAACTTATTTTTTATTAGAAATCTTTGAATTTATCTTCCTTTACATGTATATAAGTGACTGATACATTAATATTGTTTATAAAAAACTAATTGGAATGGGAGTTCATTCTATTATAATCTGATTTATTCCTCTCTGTGTTAGATCAGTTTATCTCATGCATTCTCAGTGGGAGTGATATTGTCCATAAGTGGGCAAAAATTGGTTCTTGGGGTATGAAAATACCTTACTTTTTTTTTTTTAAGATTTATTTATTTTAGAGAGAGCGGGGGCGGGTGGGGCAAGGGCAGAGGGAGAGAGAGAGAATCTCGAGCAGACTCACTATTGAGCATGGAGCCCAACTCAGGGCTCAATCTCAAGACCCTGAGATCATGACCTGAGCCAAAATGAAGACATATGCCAGACATTTAACCAACCGAGCCACCCAGGTGCCCCCCAAATCTTACTCTTTTTAAGTATAAAGCACATATATAACTTATAAATAATATATATAATAACATGTATATATAATACATATGTATATATAACACATACATTACAAAGCCAAATATACAGTATATCTGCATATTAAGGTTTCTTGAAGAGGCAATTAGGGAAAAAATATCTGAAAATATTCCTTAGGGGCTTGGTTATGGAACACGTTGAGAAATACTGGTTTATCTGGACAAGAAATTCCTGCAGCATTCACCTTACAGCAGAATGTTTTTAGGAACAGTTAATCTTCAAAGTTTCCCAAGTAGGGAGAGGAGGAAAAAATTGAGGAAAGCTGTAGGAAGATTTACATTGACAAATTGGGGGAGAGGGAGCATGTGATGAGTGTTAGAAATCTCTACCACCTGTTGATCACCAATTATTAGGTTTTGCCTCATTCATTCATTCATTCATTCTCTCCCTCTCCCCACCACTCCCTGGATTATTTAGGTAAAAGTATATAGATATTCATTGCACTATTTTTCAAGTGTTTTCCAAATGTGAAAATTTTCAAAACAAAAGTCAGGGTAAAATGCCATCCTTCTCTTTTCCCACGTCTATACCCCAGTTCTACACTGGGGCCCTGTTGAACTAAAATTTCTTGGTGACATGTTTGTCGCCTCTGATCCTGTGCATACATTGCTCCCTCTGCCTGGGCATACTGTGCAGCCTCCTTTTCTTCCTTTACACCCATCCTTTGCCTGGATAACTCCCAGGAGTCTTTTAAGGTTTTACTTCCTCCAGGAAGCCTTTCGTGACTGCACAGCCCCACTGAAGTCTAGGTCACAGTCCTGCATATATTCCCTTTATTGTGATTGTCCTTGTTATTGCCCTTGTCATATAGTATTATACTTGCACGTTGAACTTGTCTGTCCTCACTGGATTGCGAGTTCCATAAAGACAAGGGTTATGGTTTCTTTTATTCATCTTTTTTTCCTTGGCAGTTACCACCGGACCTCACACAACATTTATTAAATAAAGCAACAATTAATTTTTCTATGAGATGCGTATTTGTTTTATATAATTGCATTTACAAAGGAAAACAAGAAAAATTAAGGAAGACACTGATGCTTTATTTAGCTTGTAAAGCTTTACTGCTGATAACAGCCTAATATCAGGTTAGGCTTTTATAAATACTAAAATAGCTCCTGGATCCCTATTACTACCCGTGTTAAACTCTTGGGGAGATGTTCCTGACAATTCTGTCAAAAATTATTTCTCTCAGCTCTAATAGAGCTTGGTTTCTGCTATAGTAGCATTCTAGGAGGTGGAGTAGGGAGATATAAAGATAGGAAGTAAGGGTGCTGTTTCTTAAGGAATTTGGAGTTTGGTGAGAGATGCAGACTTAAGAATGATACTAATAGTTTTTCCTTAC
Organism: Spilogale gracilis; assembly: GCA_004023965.1. Taxonomy (NCBI): domain Eukaryota; kingdom Metazoa; phylum Chordata; class Mammalia; order Carnivora; family Mephitidae; genus Spilogale; species Spilogale gracilis. The sequence goes on along the minus strand of PITA01014928.1, from coordinate 37,347 downwards.
ATTTGTACTATTTTTAAATAGTATACAATGCAATGTCACATAATTTATTCCTCACAAAAGTCCTGGAATGTGGGTACTATTAACCCCATTTTAAAGATGCTGTGAGTAAGAGCCAGAATGTGCTATGAAGATAAGAGATTCTCTTGTTTATTTCTTAGACTTTAGGCATTTTCCCCATATCTGGGGTCCACTGATATTAAATGGCCAGAACATCACCAAACTCTGCACTCTTCCGCTGGTGTAAAATTGTGTAGGTACAACCAACCAGTCTCCTACATCACCCTTCACTATTAGGAGCTCCTCTCTAATGAACGATATACCAGATAAAAAGTCCTCAAGTGGGGCCCCGGGGTGGCTCAGTTGGTTAAGCGTCTGCCTTCGGCTCAGGTCATGATCCCGGAGACCCGGGATCGAGCCCCACATCGGGCTCCCTGCTCGGCGGGAAGCCTGCTTCTCCCTGTCTCACTCCCCCTGCTTGTGTTCCCTCTCTGGCTGTGTTTCTCTCTGTCAAATAAATAAAATCTTTGAAAAAAAAAAAAGTCCTCAAGTGAAATGCATGAGATTAGATAAGGTTAATTGTCCCCCCCCCTTTTTTAGGTTTATTTAGTTTAGTAATCTCTAAACCCAACGTGGGACTCGAACTTATGACCCTGAGATCAAGGGTGGCATGCTCTTCTGACTGAGCCAGCCAGGCGCCCCACGTCAATTGTTTTTCTAAGTTAGCACATCTTTAGATATATAATTCTATATATTTACCCGAGATAAAGGCCGAGATTACAGCTCTACAAAATCTGTATGCAGCAGGAAGAGACTAGAAAGGCATATACAGATCATTATCAGGGTGGTAGATTTAGGAGGAATTTTTTTCTTCTAAAAATTAAAATTTGCCTATATTTTTTAGAGTGTGTACATATGCAAGTTCTTTTGCATATTACTTAAGGAAAGCTAAGGGTCACCTATCTTGTGTCCTAATAGATTCTTGGCTAATTTAAACCCCTAGTTGAGTAGCCATTTTCCCTCTGTTTTCCCATCTTCCATCAAGAACATCTCCTTCCCATCTCCTCTCAAGAAAATGTATAGAACTCTGCCAAAATCATCGAATCCAACCACAGCAGCACGCCGCATTGACCGGGAAAGACTTGTTCCTTTGTTTCTTATCTCTGTCACTCTTCCATTGTGAGTTGGACCTAAAGAATTCTTGCTTTCATCCTCCTGTCCAGGAGAGTCAAGCTTGTATTCCAATCCATCATGCCTCAAAGGGTTGGTTTTCAGATCAGAATTCAAAAATCAAAGTGAAACTGGAGGCAGAAAGATTAGTTTAGAGGCTGGGCAAATGTTCACTTGAGAAAAGATACTGAACTAAGGAACACTAAGGATAAAGAACAGTGGAACGATAAGGATATACAGCCATTTTGGCAGTATCATTGATAAAAACTGAGGACTAGTTAAGACTTAGGGGTCAAAGCTTTCAAAGACTGAAATCTCTAAATTGGATGACTTAAGTAGATAGTCTAACTTACACAAATGAGCTTGTTTTGGATATGTTTAGAATGAGGTAGCTTCGGATGGAGGTCTGGTCAGTAGTTGGAAACATGTCTGGATGGGGAGAGAGTGATGAAAGCTGGAGATAAAATTTGAGAATCATCATATTTTTGTTTGTTTGGTAACTATCAAAAATGTGGGCATTCTTTTGGCTAAAGTGACCCTCTTCCTTTGGTGTAAGTGACATCTGCTCTACGATATATGTTGGAGACATTTTTACTATTTTCATAGTGTTAATGATAACATTTGGACCACCATTCATCCAGCGAGCAACTGAGCACATGAAGCAGAGAGGAAAGTCAAAGAAAAGACCTCATCCCCTAGTGAACTCATAGGACTACCTGAGTGTGCTCTGGGGATAAGAGACAGTTGGTGTCCTTCAGATGACACAAGGCATTTAGAGATCCCATGTTCACTGCCCTTTCTGGCAGTGTAAGTCCACAGGGTTTTCTTGGGTTTTTGTTGTTGTTGTTGTTTGTGGTTTGCTTGTTCTTAAATCACAATTTGGGCCCTGATGCAAAAAACAAGAGTCCTGCAGAGTCCAAACAAAATCAGTCCCACTTCATGCTGCCGTTTCAACTGACCAGTAGTCCCTTCCTACAATGGCATGTACATATTCCTTTCCCTTGCCTGGGCAGATGTGCTTCTGGGGGGTCCTGAAAGCCCTGGGACCAAGAATGAACTAATACTAGCTCCCGCAGGGACACCTGGGAGGAGCAGTAGGTTAAGCAGCTGACCCTTGTTTTCGACTCTGGTTGTTATCCCAGGGGCCTGAGATGGAGCCCCATGTTGGGCTCTGCACTCTGCTTGGAGTCTGCTGAACACGTTCTTTCCCTTTGCCCTTCCTCCTGTTCTCTGTCTCTCTCTCAAAATAAAAAAATAAACTTTTAAAGAGAAATATTAGCACCTGAGCTTTGGGTGATCCCTTTTTTAACAAGGCTATTTCCTCAGTTGGGGGCTTCCATGGCATTAGAGTTACCTGCTGTTCTTTTTCCACAAATACACAGAGCACTGCTGCAGGGGAGGGTCACTTGGCAGGGTCATGGCAGCGGGTGACTACTCTCTCCTTGAACCCTTGGCCCTGCTGGGTCTAGCGCAGCTATGCCCTCCCCAAGCGCCCCACTCTTACAGGAGCACAGAGGTTCGCTGTGCTCCTTCAAATCTGCTTGGAAGGTTTCTTCCCAAATAAGCCCTGCTTTACGTTTATACTCTGCAGCACTAGGAGCAAGTGTGTTTGTGTCCCTTTTGCATGATTTTGGCCAGCACACAGCCATTTTCCATCTTCAAGGACTGCAAAAGGGACTTTAGTGAAAAGGAAAGAAAAAAGGAAAAGGCTCTTTTCTGTCCCGAGAGCCCCAGGACACAAAAGTTGGTGATCTCCCTCTAGCCCCCAGACAGCTTAGGACTCAGCAATCTAGTTTAGTCTGATGCAGCCACTCAGTTCTCCTCCTTTGACGATTGGACCCACACTGGTTTTATTTTTCATCTTTTCATGGCTCTACGGTCTTTTGTTAACATTTAAAATAGTAACCTATGGTTTGGGGAGGCCATTAGCCAATGCAGTTCCCTTAGCAGCGTCCACCCGCTGAGCCATTGTGCTCCAGCCTTCAGCTGTCCTCTGACCTGGTTGGAATCGGTAGCCATTTGCACAACGCTTTCTGTTGTGTCCCAGCCGTTCAAACATGAGACATCTATTCTGAGTCAGAGAGGAGGAAACGGCAGAGTTGTTCATATGTTCCCTGTTATGGCTGCATCAATTTTTTTTTTTTTTTTGCGTTGCACAACATATGTACTGAAGCATAGCTCATTTTATTAGTTCCTCCATATATGCCAGTGTGATGGTGTGAATTTATCCCCCCAAATTCGCACATTGAAGTTCTAAGCCCCAGTATTCCTTGGAATGTGACTCTTGGAGATAGGGTCGTTAAAGTGGTCATTAAGGTTAAATGAAGTCATATGGATGGGCTCTACTCCAATATGAGTGGTCCTTACAAGAAGAGGGAGAGACACCAAGGATGCACGTGTACTGAGAAAAGGCTAATAAGGACACAGCGAGAAGGTGCCAGCTGCAAGCCAAGAAGATAGACCTCAGGAGAACTGAAACCTGCTGACACCTTGATCTGGGATTACCAGCCCTCAGAACTGTGAGGAAACTACTTTCTGTTGTTTAAGTGCCCCGCCCCAGCCCCCCCCCCCCCCCCCCCCCCCCCCCCCGCAGTCTACTGTATTTTGTTATGGCAGTTTTCTAGCAAACTCATACAGCCAAGCAATGTAGTAACTGCTTTTTTTAAAAAAATATTTTATTTATTTGACAGAGAAAAACACAGCTAGAGAGGGAACACAAGCAGGGGGAGTGAAAGAGGAAGAGGCAGGCTTCCGCTGAGCAAGGATCCCAATGCAGGGCTCGATCCCAGGACTCCGGGATCATGACCTGAGCCGAAGGCAGACACTGAATGACTGAGCCACTCAGGCGCCCCAGTAACTGCTTTCCATGAATTATCTCTTTAATAGTTGCAGTTACCAAGTGCAGTAGGTCCTACTGAGACAGGGCCTCCCAATATAATTTTTGCCCACGGCAGGATCTCTGTTCAGAGTATGCTCAGGCCTGACCCTGACGGTAGGTAAGTCAGTAGAATACTTTGGCTCATAAATGGGTGAGGTGGGGAGAGCAATTAAATGGAGCCAAGCTTTTTTTTTTCTGACAGGTGTATCTCTATCCTGATTTTGCTTCCTCCTTGCTCTATTAAGGGAGAGTGGTGACAACTTCCTTTACACCAGGGAAAATTCTTACAAGGGTTTATTTGTTGAACTAAGTTCCTTCTGATCATTCACTATTCCTTTCTAATTTTCCCCTCTGTTTTGGTCTCTTTCTTACCCCTCTCCAGGAAATAGCTGTGAAAACTGTATTTGCATATAACTATTCTTTTTCCGTTCCTGTACAGACTTGTTAAAATGGTAGGTCTCAAAAGTTATCAAAAAAGTTCAAGAACAGAGAAGTTCTAAGAACAGCAAAAAAGTTCAAGAACAGAGGTTCTAAGAACAGTTCTAAGAACAACAAAAAAGTTCAAGAACAGAGGCGCCTGGATGGCTTAGTCATTAAGTGGCTGCCTTCGGCTCAGGTCATGATGCCAGGGTCCTGGGATTGAGCCCTACATTGGGCTCCCTGCTCGGCGGGAAGCTTGCTTCTCCCTCTCCCGCTCCCCCTGATTGTGTTTCCACTCTTGCTGTCTCTCTGTCAAATAAATAAAGTTTAAAAAAATTAAGAAATTCAAGAACAGACACAAGTATATATAGGAACATGTAATGAATATTTTAAAAAGGTAGTGGAGGTAAGGATTAATTCATAAATAGTACTAGAGAATAATTTGAAAAAAAACAATAGTTAACTCCCTTACCTCACAGATTATACCAAAAAATTAAGATGGGGTAAAGTTTTGAATGTTAAAAAAGAAACGTGCAAGTATTATAATACAAAGATGAATAGTTTGATGTAATCCAGAGGTACAGAAGGTTCTATTTAAACATACATAAACAGAAGTACTAAAAGAAGAAACAGAAGTGGAAAAACTGATAGATTTGATTACATAAAAGCAGAGGAGGAGGGATCATGTGTGATCCGGTGGTCCGTATTGGTGGATTGAGGGGAGAATTTATAGCAATTAAATATGTTCTTCGCAGGGGCACTTGAGGCTGGGCAAGAAGGAACATAGAAGCCGGTCTCAGAAGACAGTCTGGATCAACTGTGAAAGACTTCATCTCAGCAGATGACATCTTCTGAAGTCTCAGAGGTAGTCCCGGAAGGACTGTTGCGGACACAAGGTAGTGTCGCCAGAGCCACGTAGGAGAGGCTTGCGATTCCACTGCCAGCCCCCCTCGGTGACTTTTACTTAACCTCTCAGGACCTGTTTTCTCCTCTGTAAAATGGTGATGGTGATGGTGATGGGGCAAGGTGATACCTGCCATATAGGACAAGACTTGGATGAGAAAAATACCTGGTATGATGTCTGGCACATAGAGGTTCTCGATTTCCTTTCCTTCCTAAAGGTAGCTATTTGCATCAGTTGACCTCAAACTTCCACAATAGTCACATGTGTATAACATATTCTCTTTGAATCTGTCTCCTGTCACACAGTGATTCTTTACTGCAGTGGTGGGGGGGTAGAGGTAGTGATGTCTGTTTGTTAAAACCTCCCCACACCCCCTGCCCCAGACTTCCCTGCTGAGAATCACTGGTCTACACTTTGATATCTCATGTACCTCTCAGTAATTTAATATTGTTTGATATTTGCACTCATGGCTGTATTTCAATAAAGTAAAGACTTGCCTTCATGGGAGGGCAAGACATTAAGCTAATGAAAAAGGTAGTCCATAAATTACCTTCTTATGTGTAGCTAGAGGCCAGGAAGCATTTTTTTTTCCTTGGGCACTGGGAGGTGGAGCAGTTAATGGAAAGAATGGTGGAGACACAGAGAGTTTTCAGGGCATGGAGGAGCGTTGATTGGGCCATGTGGGAAAAAATGGATAAAAGGGAAGGGAGAGGAATCAGAAGACAATTACTATTTTTCTGCTAGATCCTCATTTAGCAGGCTGTGACTTGGCTTCTTGTGGGGCACATTGCCTCTCAGTAGAAGCTGTTATCTCTATGCAGTTACCTTGTCATGCTTCTCGTCTCACCCTCCCTAGGTGTGAGGCCTGGACCCACCCCCGGAGTCCTAAATACTTACGTGAACCAACTCATTGAGGTCATATTAAGTACCATCAGATCCTGGAATTGTATCTGTCAAAACCTGAATTGTTCTCCCTAGAATGACACATGAGTAGTTATAAATAATGTTTGGCAACTGCAAATACAGAGGGCAGAGAGAAGGGAAATGCTCTTCCTGTGCTATGAACTGCTCACAGACTCGATTCACGGAGCATCACTTTTGGCTTGTTATGAAGAAGGGATATAGGACCAAGGTCTTCATAAAGTTCTTATTTGAAATGTTGTTTAGAGTTTTGGGTAAGGGACCTTCTAACTGAAAATGCTAAGGATACTCCTTAGGCCAGAAGGTTACGTTGGAACTGAAGAGATAAGATAACGTTGAAGGTCAAGTTATGACTTTGAGAAGACACAGACGTGTCGTTTTCTGGGGCAGCCATACCTTTCAGTAGACACAGGGGCTCCTGTAGTGATAAGTGGTGTAGTGATCACCCTTCTAGGCTGTGATTTAACTGCTTTGTCCCAGCAAATACCATCAGGAAAGAAGGCTTCCTGGGTGTATCTGTTAGACCCTCTTCTAAGAGCAAACTTCCAAGGGCTCCCCGCCTGGACCCCCATCCTTATTTTCACAGCAGTGAAAAACCACTAGACAAAATAGTGTGCGATTTTGTGCTAAGCTGCATGCATAGTCCAAAGACAAGTGTAAAATCGTGTTGCATAGAACTGCTCAGAAACCGCTTCACAGGGAAAGAGGTTTTGCTGGAGGGGAGGTAGAATTTTTAAAAAGACAGGAGAGAGTGTTGCGAAGCCTCTGTTTTTGTGACATAGCTTTCATACCGAAACTCCTGGAGATGACTGCCATGAAAGAGGAAATAAGACAAAGTCAGAAGGAGCAGGAGCTCAGGCACATGGTAAGACAGTCTGATTTAGAGCAGCCGGTGGGATGTGTGGAGACTTCCCCAGCGGGAGGGAGATTGGGAATTCCATTCCATCAATAGAACCAAAGCACAGCACATATGCCGTGCAACAGAAGCTTTATTATACAATAATGAAGTGTGCACACCCTTCCCCCCGATGAATAATGCATAGATTGAGGTCACTGTGCACTGAAATCTTCAAACGCCCTGGGGAGAGCTGGGAGCTGATACTTCACCTTGAAGTTTGACTTGCTTGGTCACATGTGCCTTTGGCATCCAGATTTGAACTTCCCCAAATGTCTGTGGTGTGCATCATATTCTGGTTCTTGCACTTGAGCTGATTCGTTACTGTTGTCTAATGCATCTGCCATGCACTCATGGGCAAGGTCAAACAATGAACCTGGGTTGGGAACGTTTATGCTCTCACAGTTTGCTTTGGTTCAGCACTGGTCCCCTCTTGCAAAAGGCCGATTGGGATCAAGTTGGAAATACAGCGGGGAAGAGTTGCTCTGAAAGCCCTCCGAGAATATGCCCTTTGGAAATTAAATTATGTATAGATTTTATCGCTCTACCAACTATCAGTGCAATTTTTGGCAAGTCACATAACCTGAAGACCGCCAGTTATACACACTTCACCCTTCTCATCTGAAAAGTGCAAGGATTGGGAAAGATGATTTTGAGGTCCTTTACCTCTAAGATTTGAGAATTTGATAATTCCCGAATGGTAAACATCAGATTTTTTTGACATCCTCTCACTCCCTGGATGGTGGGGTCGGGGTGGGGGTGGTAAGGGGAGGTCCCTGAGGTACGGACATCCACTTGTCTCCACTTGCAAATGACTTATCCTAATACATATCCAGTTCAGATGAATCATGTTCCCAGCTTTTAACATATGTCTTTGCAGAGAGATTGTCTGGTTCATATTCTTTATCTTAATGTGTTCTCCCAAGTGTTACCTGCCTCAAGCCACCGAGACCTTTCCTGGATGGACACATGGAAGGCTGGCAAAGCCTATGGAGTTTCCTTAAGAAACTAGGCCTAGATGTTCCTATTTATTTATCTCTTCATTCAACAAACATTTACCGAAGGCCTGTTACGTGCTAGGTGCTAATCTTTAGAACTTACTCCGTGGCTTTTTCTCTATCTTCCCAATCCTCACTTTCTTTGACAAACCAAGCAGACAACAGTATAGGAAATGCACATTTAATCATTCTCTTGAATGGTCAGAACTCAAAAATCAAGTTTTCTATAACAAAATGTAATACGGTCACGGTGGGCCCAAAGTGCCAGGGAGGCAGACCTCAACACTTGAAAGGAATGGAAAGGTGGGGGTGTGAACAACACATTCTTTTCGATCAAAGCTTTATTCCTGGGGGTCTCATTTCAAAAGTCCATTGCCCCTGCTTTCAGAAGTCTGTGTGTTTCAAGGAGGGGTCATGTTTTTGTTGCCCTCGTTAGAATTGTGACCAGGCAGGGTCCTGAGATCTGAAGAGCGAGAGAGCTTGAGATAGAGCTCAACAGCTCTTACAGAACCTAATTAATACCCTAGAATGAAAGGAAAGGAACCCGCTAGAGATGATGACCCCCTCAGGAATTCCTGGTTATCTGAAACTGAGCTCTGGCTCTCTGCACTGAGACAACAGTCCAAGAGATAGAGGACAGTGCCTATCTGTAGGAAGCAAACAGGTTTTGTTTGTTCCCTCTTTTCTAGATCCTTCTCTAGGGCTGATATTTGGGGCTGGGTAATTCTTTGTTGTGGGTGGATAATCCTATACATTGTAGGACTTTGATCAGCATCCCTGGGTTTAGTCCTTAACGTTAGCACCCTCCCCTCTCTCCCGAGTTGTAACAACTAAAATTGTCTCCAAACATTTTCAGATGTCTGCTGTGTGTGTGTGTGTGGGGGGGGGGGGTTGTGAGAAATCACCCTGGTTGAGCCCCACTGCTCTAGATGCTGTTGAAAGCTGAGGTTATCGCTGTCCACGCAAGACAGAAAGTCCGAGCCTGACACTTAGTGTTGACATGATGCCGTATACAGCGATGATGAGAGGTCCTTTCATGGACCATTCAAGCATGCATGTCATCTGAGAAATAAAATGGCATTTATTTGTTTAAAAAGGAAGACACTTGGATAATTTCAAAAACCAGTGTCTCCCAATTACATGTTTTAAGTTAAAATTATGACTGTGCCCACATTTCTTTGGCATTTGTTAAGTGGGAGGAGACTCCAAGGCACTTTTGGAAGCATCCTAATGAAAAGTGAATTATTCGACCCATTACTAAAATTCAGCCACCTCTGAGTGGTGAAGCGGCAGCTAATTAGCGGCTTCTCACTATATCCACTGCTGTTTGATTTATGGATTAGAAGATGTAGAGGTATTGCAAGCCAAAACTTCCTGGGAACTTACAGCAACATTATAGCAATACAAAGATTCAGAGACAAGGCAATATCCCATCCTCTCACTCCCTGGATGGTGGGGTCGGGGTGGGGCTGGTAAGGGGAGGTCCCCGAGGTACGGACATCCACTTGTCTCCACGTGCAATTGACTTAGTCCCAAAACATATCCAGTTCAGATGAATTATGTTCCCAGCTTTTAATATATGTCTTTGCAGAGAGATTGTCTGGTTCCTATTGGAGTCTTCTGTGGGTTGCTTTTGACTTATTTTTTTTGCTTCTTGATCTTATTTGTTCACTCCAAACTTCTAGACATGAATTCATTTCCCCCCAGAAATACAAAACTAGGTCATATCTTATGGTGAAATAGTTCTGCAGATTCCTGGGATTCTGAAAATAACAGAAATCGGATGTCCTTACAGCCATTCAGCAAACATTTATGGAGAACCGATTGTCTCTGCCCCTGTATGAGAGTATCTCTTGTTCAGAGATGGGCTTGTTTTTCTGTATTTTGATGATGTTCTGTCAAGACCATAGTCTACCATGGGTTACCAGGGGAAAGGAGATGGCTTGAATCTCTTCTTCAGGAAGGGGATCGTGCTTAGAGCAAACAGGAACTGAGAGATGAGCTAGCAGCGGGCTCCTGGGTAGAAGGAGAAAGAGGACTTCTGCTTGAGTGTCCAACCAAGGAATGTGTGTGACCTAAAATGTGCTCAGCGTCAGCTCGCAACCCTCCCAGGAGCTCCCTGGGAGTGGTCTGAAACCACACCCCCTTACTCGTAGGGCAGGGAGAGACAGAAGAAGAGGCAGACCACTCCAGGTTGGCAGGTAGCAGTTTCAGTAAGCAAAGGGCACTTATACACGAGGCTTGTCCTGGGCAACAAGGAGACGAGTAGATCCTTGCAAGTCTTAAAAGTTAATATAGGGGCCGTTACTAGGTTCGGTCACATATACTGTGCAAGGTGTTCTCAACACCACGTCATTATCTCAAGGCCGTGTCCTTGGAGCAGCCTCTGGGAACGAGACAGGCAAGTGGGGACAGGGGTGGAGGTAAAGAGTCTCTGATCACCCAAGTCTAGCTCATGGGTCAACCTACAGTCACGTCTTTTCAATGGCCTTCCCCCACAGTCCCTTATGGGTTTCATAAGTAAAGATCTACTTATTTATTTTTAAGAATTGATTCAAGGTTATGCCTCTGTAGTCGAAGGGAGAAAAAGGTGGGATTGTAGGTAATCAGATAACCGTATATAACTTATGCATACCGCGTGTGAACATCGTCCCTTACACGTATGTCATGGCTTTTAAAAAAGGCTGCAAATTGCTGCTCGAAGGGAATACAGGATCAAGATGAACAAGCCATACTTTATAGGTCAGACTATCTAGTGCAGGATATTAAAAATTCATTTACAGTGTCATGGGGAATCAAGGAAAGAAGAGAGTGTTCCTTTTCTACAAGTGTGATTCTCAAGAGAGAGTTTCCTCGGGGAACTCTCCCTCCACTCCCAACTGTGGAGGTGGGAACCGGTGGTTTCCTTATAAAGAATCCCTTCTGTGCACTGCCCTGTTGTGTTTGGAGAACAGGAGAAAGAACGAAAAACAGATCAACAGATCTTTGCCTGCCCTACTTAACAATCTGGGCAAGGAATATACGTGCCTTCGAGAGTGTGAGATATAAATTACTCATACATGCCCCGGGGATGTGGAAGGAAGGGACCATCAGGAAAGTGGGCTACGAGCTGGGAAGCATTTGTTTGAAATGGGTGAAGAAAGTAGGGCTTTGAATTGCCATAGAGTCGAGGAGACTTCCAGGAAGGGCAGGGGGAGAGGGAGCCAGGCTAGGGATTGGATCGGGGCAGCTGAGAGAAGCAGGAGGCACAGGGAAAGAAAATCCCAGAGAGTCACGTTAGCTTCCAGAGCAAAGGAATGCTGTGGCGAAAATAGCACTGGAATCATTTTATTTTGGCAACTTATTTCCTAGCAGTGGACACAGGCAGAGGAGGGAGCAAGTATAAGGTGTATGAAATAATTGAGGCTGGATTAGGGCCAGTCTGACTGACAAGCCAGGAAAATGCTATGGGGCTTGGTAACGAATGGACGCCAAGGACAGAGCGGGACAGAGGGAGGTCTGAGCCTGTGAGCCTGGACGCGCAGTGGGGATGGCCCTGGGTCACGGGGTAGGACTCTCATGAGCTCAGCCATACACAGATCCCATAGGAGAAGAATATTCGGTAAGTAATGTCCTAGCAATCGCTGGAGCCAGAGGACTGAGATGACAGGGACAAATCTCAGCACGGGGAGCCAGCTCCGGAGTCATTGGTCAGACTTCTGGTCAATAGGAGCTTTGTTGAGGGGCCAGGAGGAAATCACTCGTGTGAGTGATTATGTGTGTGTCACGAGGCTTTATAACAGTGAAATCCAGAGGAACTATCGGGGCTAAACATCTCTTCCTTTTTCTCTTTTTGCCTTGTGGCTGGATTACTCGGTAAAAGAAAAGATATTTGAATTTGCACAAATATTTAACTTGCAGAGTTGTTTTTGCTGTTAAGTGTATCGATGAGATATACTTTCTTTACACGTATTCACCTTTCGTAAGACTAGTAGGAATAGTGCCCACTGGCCTGGCATTATCAACTGTTTCTTTCTGAGGCCGATACTGGAGGTTGCTTGACTCTTGTTAGGAAATCAAGCACACACAGATCTGACCCCACACCATTTGTGGTTCATCTCACCTGTCGTACCAGTGACTTTGCAGGTTTCTGTGTGGCCAGGACACATCATTTTAGCATCAGGTACGGGGAGAGTGGCAGGAGTGCCCAGCTGATGGCCAGGAAAGAAGAGACACCCAGGGATGCCTTTGAGTTCAGCAGCTGTAGGTGACTCCGCCTTTTAATCTCAGAGTCTGCAAAGGGAGAGAAAAAAAGTTCAGGGTCACAGAGGGAAAGGAGGATGTCTTCTTCATGTGGCTGCTTGGCAAAGAAAAGTACCTGAAAAACAGAATACGTTGTCTCTGATACAACTTATTACCCCAATTTGGGGGCAATTTTGCACCCTATTCTTTACCTCTCTAACTGGCTTAAAATCGGAGCTTTCTCTTTCTTCAAAGGAAGTTCCATTCTGCTGTCCGCTCAAGTGAATACTCAGCCAGATGAGAAACTAGACCAATAAAGAGATTGTTACTGCCTACCAAATAAGGAATAGGATAAGTGGTCATGGCCAGTCCTTGGTTTCAGACACATTTATTTCCCGCAGGCAGTGACCTTTGCAGGTCTGCGGCGTTTGCTTCATCACCACTACAGAACCATGCAAAAGTATTGTTCTCATTTTGAAGCCGGGAAGGTGGAAGTGAAGGAATGAGATTATTCCTCTTCTACTTTATTTGCTTCCTAGACAATCCAGGCTCATTTAGTTCATTTCAGCTTTGTGTGACCTTAGGCAGGTCATTCAGCCTACACATGCCTCTGTTTCTTCAGCTAGAAAATAAGGCTAAGATGATAATGGACTTCATAGCGTCCTTTCGGGGGTGTAAATCACTTAGAACAGGATCACTTAGAACGTAATAAGCACCCAACAAGTATCACCTGTAACAACAACAAGAGGGACCCCACTCGGGCCAGATAAGCATTATTTCCATCTCCAAACCCACCTCCTTAGTCTGAGTGCTGTCCTGGGTTCCACATCTGGATTTATGGTTGCCACTGGATATATCAGTTAAAAATTTAATTATTCAGTAAATATTTTGGGGCACCTGCTGTTGGGGTTCAGAAAAGTCTGGTAAGTACCATCCTCTTCCCCAGCTGAGTTCTGAACCAATTAAAGAATAAGACAAAAAGAGTGAGGCAACTGAGAGATCAAAATATCACCTTTATCACTGGTCGAGTCTGATAATAAAAGATGAAGGGCGAATTCTGCTTCAAGGAACTGATGGCTTAGAGGAGCAGTCTTTCTGAGGGTTAGCTAGAGAGAAAAGCCAAACTCTTTGCATCGAGCTTCTCCTACTAAAGTCATTAATCAGTTTAATTAACTCCTCCTCCTCTGGAGAGGAGGGGAAGAAGGGAGATGAGAGAGGCTAGTAGGGTTACATTGGTGGGAAGCCCTTCTCATTGAAGGAAATATGCAGAGGACGGTTGAAGGTTATGGGGAGAGCGCTCTCAAATGCTAGGTAGTATGCTATGAGCATTGGACATCTCTACCTGTGTGCACAATGGACACCTCCAACTCATCTCCGAAACCCTCATCTTCTTGTTGCTTCTCCTGTTTTAATTTTGGGTTGGTAGCATTACTAACCTCCTAAGCAACAGGGGTAGAAATATCAGACCCATTTGACTTCCTCTTTCTCTTGTCCTTCATATTTGTGTCACCAAGATGATTTTTTTCATTAGCTTTTGATTCTTCCTCTTCCCTTTCCATTGCCACGGTCCCAGTTAAAGCCCTCGTTATTCTGCCCTGGACCAGTGACATAGGCTCCTGACTTCAAACCATTCTCTTCTCCTTCAAAGCCCAGCTTGGACTCTGCCTCATCTACTGAGCCACTGTCCTAATTCACAATTCCTTACATTAGACACCACACCTACATTGGGATCAGTTCCTCTTAGGACATTTATGCTATTATGCTATTCACCTCCGCATTTCATGGGACTTAAAAATTGCTCTGTACACATTCGGCACACAATAGACACTTGCTGAGTGAATGACTTAATAGCAGTAGAGTCAGAGAACACAGGGTGTAAACTCTGCCATCTCATCCAATTGTTTACAAAATGTATGGAGTGCTTACTTTGTATGTGGCAGAAAGGAATTGTGTTATTTTCTGAATTTTGAGCTATGTCCCATTACCATGTTGTATTTAGTCCTAATACTGATACGTGGGACACTTGTCCCATGCATGTCCCAAGCATATAAGGAAGAAGAATCTTCTCACTGAATAGAAGGTGTGCTCAGTTTCACTTATTGTCCTTTCTATTGGAAGTCATTGGTTATACAGTCTGGAGATATTTATTGAGAGCTGAGCTGAGATACTCTTGTTAACACCCACCCCTCTAAATGCCCAATACTTCATTTCCCCCTTTTCTTCAGGGAAGGCCTTCCATCGGGTACTGCCTCATTGGTCTATGTTGGGCAACTGACCCAAGTTGAGCCTTTCTGAGAATGTAGAATAGGACTGTGGGATTAAGGCTCACTCTGGTTACTTTATTGAGTGAGAGAGACTTTTAAACATAGGAACTCTTCAGAATCACATTCTGCCCTATAGACTGAAACAGAAGAAGCTAAGTTAGAGAGTAGGAAGAGAATAAAGTAGAGAGATGAAAATCTCAATGGAGTTTAAATTCCTGGTTCCACCAGTTCTTGCAGCCAAAATGCACTTCCTGTTCTTATTCCATGAGATATCCTAGTGCTCTTTTATGAAATTCTCCATTTAGCTTAGGCTTATTTGAGTTGGTTTTCTGTGACAGTCAACTAAGAGCACCCTATTCACTAGTCACCAATTTGTTCCTCAGGATGGTGGAAGAACTCTCTTTTTCTCGTATGTGTGATTTTTTTTGTTAGATAGTTTTCCATTGTGATAAAAACATAAAATTTATCATATTTACCATTTTAAGTGTATAGTTTAGTAGTTTTAACTGTATTCTCATTATTATAAGACAGATGTCCAAAACTTTTTCCTTTTGCAAATCTGAAACTCTATACCCATTAAATAACTCCCTCTGCTCTTCCCTCCCCCACAAGCTGCTGGTAACCACCATTCTACTTTCTGTTCCTATGAATTTGACTACTACTTTAGAGATCTCATATAAATAGACTCATAGACTCTTATTCGTCTACTACTGACTTATTTCACTTAGCATGATATCCTGAACACTTATAGACTTATTCATGTTGTAGCACGTGAAAGAATTTCCTTCCTTTTTAAGGGTGAATGATATTCCATTGTGTATGTGTGTGTGTGTGGGGGGGTGTGTATCGCCTTTTTTTTTTTTAATGCAGAGTCAGACTCTAAGACTTTTAGTCTTCAGATTGAAAGTCTTCTCAAAGGCAGGCTAGCACCAAATACGTTTTGGTTGGAGGGCTTGGGATGTAGATCACCAGCTGAATATATCAAAGATGTCAAATGATTGTCATTTTCCCCATTGCTTCACCAGAGCAGTCCTGTTGAGTTAGACCACACCACAGAATCCTAAGCAATGATCTCCAGGCATCCATCCTCAGTCAATGAGAAGGCATACAAGATCAAACCTCATTGTGATTTTTGACCTATTCCATAAATACTGTTTTGTGATAGTCTTCTTAGGTAATTCGATCCCAACTATAACTGTGGTCAAGTTCTCCACGAAGAGGACTCTCAAGCTTTCTATGCCCCAATACATAATATATTTGTCAAACCAATTAGATTTTAATTTGTTTTTGATTTTAGCCCGATAAATCCATGCAAAAAGCGTGGAGAGACCCACCTGTCACTCTGATATCCCCTGTGGCTTTGGCAATGTTGTTCTCAATCATACAGGAGTATGTGTTGTTGATTGTGACATTGTAGAGTACAGACACAACCTTCATGGTCACGTTCTCAGAGTTCAGCTCAAAGCTGGTATTGGAAACTTCTGAGAAGTTGGCTCCCTGGTCAACCTGGGATGCCCAGACCACTGTGGGCTGGGGGAACCACCGGGGAGCCTCACACCGTAAGCTCTCTGAGCTGGCATTATAGTCCACATTCACCTCTGGGATGCTGAAGGCTGCAGGGTTGGAAGTCAAAAGGGACAGATGTCAAGGTCATACAGATACAACAATATAGTCTTAAAAACACAGTCATTTCCACCACTGAAGTGACTCGGTCTATGGATGGCCCATTGTAGTGTAGATGCAAATAATGACTTGTACAACCCTTTGGCCCAAATCACAAACTCCAAGGACCTAAGTTCTAGGTGTAATTGTTATAACAGATACATTTCTCCAACTAAGAGGAGTTCCAGTTCATCCCTTAAAGATAAAGGATAAAGTTGATCACAAAATGTTTATTCCTTAAGGATTTGGGGCATAGAAATTTCTCTAGGACCTGTGAAGCCTCTTGGATTTTATGCATTTTTCTGCCTGGAGGATATAGTTACGGTGGGGAGGGAGAGGGAGAAGGAGAAGGTAAAAACAAATAGCATTCACCCATCACCCACAGAAATTACATATACTGTTGTCATTAAGGGGGTTTGGATTTTGCTTGGATAGAGACTCTCCAGCCCTGGTATCCAGGGGTAGAGACAGTTATTTGTTTTCTTCTAAGATAATCCTCCTTACTGGGGAGGTAAATGAACTTTGAAATAAAGACTAGTTTCCTCTAATATCCACACAGTGAGACATTTGTGGAAAAATGTTAAGACCTGGACTTTTTTTTTTTTTAAATAAAGATTTTATTTATTTGACAGAGAGAAACGCAGCCAGAGAGGGAACACAAGCAGGGGGGGTGAGAGAGGGAGAAGCAGGCTTCCCACCGAGCAGGGAGCCCGATGTGGGACTCGATCCCGGGTCTCCGGGATCATGACCTGAGCCGAAGGCAATTGCTTAACCCACTGAGCCACCCAGGCGCCCCAAGACCTGGACTTTGACCATAAAATGCTTATTATGCCAAATGGCAAGACCCAAGTTATTAATCTGTTTAGCGCTTTCCTTTGCCCAGGACTACGCTGGGACTGAGTGAGTGGTGAAAGGAAAGCCCTTGATTTGCCCTTAAAGAATCTTCCATCTAGGCGCCTGGGTGGCTCAGTGGGTTAAAGCTTCTGCTTTCGGCTCAGGTAATGAAATCGGGGTCCTGAGATTGAGGCCTGTGTCAGCTCTCTGCTCAGCAGGGAGCCTGTTTCCTCCTCTCTCTGCCTGCCTCTCTGCCTCCCTGTGATCTATCTCTCTGTCAAATGAATAAATAAAATCTTAAAAAAAAAAAAAGAATCTTCCATCTAGCAGGGGAGATGAGACTCATCTGCTCACAGCAGGCAGGGAATGAGCTCCTAGGAGATGATGGAAGGAGCTGAGTGTACTTGACAGTGAACCACCATCTATTGAGGGTGAACTCCACGCCAGGTACCAAATCCAGACCTTATTTCATTTGATCCTCACAATAGTTCTAGGGATCTCTCTTATTATCACCATTTAAAAAACAGCCTTTTAATTTTGGAATGATTTTAGATTTACAGAAATGTTGCCAAGATAGCACAGAGAGCTCTTGCATATACCTCACCATTTTCCCTAATGTTAACATCTTCAACAACCGTGGAATATTTGTCAAAACTGAGAAACCATTGTTGGTATGTGACGACTCACTCATCTCCAGACTTCATCTGTATTTTACCAGTTTTTCCACTAATGCCCTTTTTCTTCCAGGATCCCATATTGCATTTAGTTGGCATGCCGTCTTAGGTTCCTCTGGTCTGTGTCAGTTTCTCAGTCTTTTCGTGTTTTTTCATGATCTTGACAGTTTGAGTGGTCCAGGTTGGGTATTTTGTAGGTTACCCCTCTATTGGAATTTGTCTGGGGTTTTTCTCATGATTAGATTGAGGCTATGGGTTTTGGAGGGGAAGGCCATAGAAGGAGAAGTGCCCTTCTCATCATATCACATAAGAATGCATAGTATCGACATGACTTATCACTGATGATGTTAAATTTGATCACCTGGCTAAGGCAGTGCTTGGCAGGTTTCTCTGGAAGGTGAACTTCACTAGGAAAAACATACCCCACAGTATGGCCAAGGGGGAGGGAAGAAGTACTAAGCTCCACCTCCTGGTGTGGGGAATTCATCTGTAAGGAAGATTTGTGTCATCTCCCTCATATTTGCGGAAGTATGGATTCATGTGTATTTTATACCTGGAGTTTTCATTTACTACTTTGCTGTTTGTTTCCCTGCTCACAATGTTCCAGCTTTGCCATTGGAACACTTTCAGTTGGCTCTAGTGACCCTTTGACATGACCCTATTAATTCCCATTTTAAGATGAAGAAACTGAGGCTCAGTGAGTTTGCCTGGCCCAGGCCTCAGTACTTGCCCAGGTCTGGCTCTAGATCTGGCTTTATACCAATAGAAACACATGTGATAAAGTGTCCCAGGAAGGCCTGTGCAGACCAGTGTAGGTCAGGAGGCCTCAGGATACTTTCAGCTTATTTTGTAAGGCTTTTCTCAAATGCCAGATTCTTCATTGGAGCTCTCCGGTCCCTTCCCACCCTATGCATCTGGATGTGATCGCTCTCCTCCTGCATCCCCAAATCACTCTATATTTCTCTTAAAGCATTTGATAGACTTTACCAGTTATGGTAGCTATTTACCCATTTTTCTTATCTCTGCCCCAGCCCTCAACTCTATAAGCTCTGTACTATGAGCTGAAGGGGAGGCGACCATCATCTTGTTTTCTTAATCATCTTTTTACTCCTCACAGTACCTAGCTGAGTTTCTTATACATAAATTCACCAAGCTGAGTTGATAAGGAAGGGGGATTTCACTGGGGAAGGATTTTTTTTTAAAGATTTTATTTATTTGACAGAGAGAAACACAGCCAGAGAAGGAACACAAGCAGGTAGGAGTGAGAGAGGGAGAAGCAGGCTTCCCGCCGAGCAGGGAGTCCGATGTGGGACTCGATCCCCGGTCTCCAGGATCATGACCTGAGCCAAAGGCAGTTCCTTAACCAACTGAGCTACCCAGGTGCCCCACTGGGGAAGGATTAGTGAGTTTATAGAACAATATTGGTTTTGGCTAGTTCCCTTTGAATTCCTCCTAAAATGGGTTCCATTGCCATGAGTGGCAGGTACTGATTTCAGACTTGGGCTAGCGCTTGCTTAGCATAGTGTTCTATGGTCTCAGGCCACATCACAGGTTTCTCTTACTAGCAACAACAAAAGCTACCATAAAGGAGACCAGATTTGTTTTTGCAAAATATTTCAGGGAATAATCTGAAAATCCAGAGAAGACTAGAGTCCAGAACAGAGGATCTGAAGGCCTAATCTTAGGGGGGGGTGTGCTATTTTTGGAGCAGGTGCGGGTCTTGGACAGCAAGGATGGCTGTTGGCAGGATGGTTATTGTCTTACTGGTCACTCGTGAGCACAACATATTTCAGCAGCAACCTGTGGTCTTTGGCCCCAAAAACCTCTGGGTGCTCTCCTTCCCCCTTTCCAACAGTAACTCACCTCCAGTTTTGTACTCAAGGTCAGCATTCCCCTTGCCCTTGGAGGTGGCGATGTAGCACTTGTAGGTGCCAGCGTCTGTGAGTCGCACGTTTTTCAGCCTCAGAGAGGCATTGCCGCCTATGACTTGATCTGCAAACACTGCCGTCCGGCCTCTGAACATTTCATCCTGCTCTGAGAGGTCGTCTTTGCCATCTTTGAACTCATGTACCAAGCCTATAACACCTTCCTTCAGCCACTGTATCACGATATCAGAAAGTTTGATGTCAGGTTCAAAAGTGCAGCTCAGGATTCCATCCTCCCCGATGTTTCCAGCTGAGGTCAGAGTAGTGACTGTAATGGAGTGTCTCCCTGCAATTCAGGATGCAAGGGTCAATGCCCAGGGAAGTTTTCGAAACTTCTGTAATAAATTAGAAATATAGAAGAGCAGGAGAGGCACAAAAAAAAGAAGACATAAGAATGGAAAGAACAAGAAGACAGTAATCTTGAGTCTACAGCAGATCCCTTCCTTGAGAACAAGCAACCCAGCCTTTGAGAGGTACCAAGAAGAAAATATACCGAACTCTGGAGTTTGAAGATGAGAATCCAAGTCCTGATTTTGTCGCCTGATAGCCCTGTGACCTTGAAAAAGTCATGTAACCTCTCTGGGTCTCAGAAAAATGGAGGTGATATTATCTGTCTTGCTTCCCTTAAAGGGTTCTTGTGAGGGTCAAATCAAATGGATGTGAACTTGATTCGCAGACTGTGATTACACACCTAAGGCATTGCTATTCTCAGTTAACCAGAAGTGGCCGCAAGTGAGACCTCATGTCAACGAAATGTGGCTAGCAATTTCGAAGAATGCTAAATTCTAAAGTGCTGTTACTTGTATCTCCATTTGAAGCAGAAACCAAAGATAAGGGTCTTGGTCAAGGTTATAGTACGAGCGATGATGGTATAATGAAGAATGGTACTTAATTAAACTGATTTTTGGCCTAAGATAGAAGTCACCACCTCCTCTCCAAACATACCACCAGCGGAAATATTAACTATGATGCCCGCCATGCCCGCGGCCTCTCCCTCACTTGCCCAGTGGGTGGTCTGGACAGTGTGGGAAGGATCGGCCAACTGTCCTTTCCTCACTGTAGACTGCAGACTGGGGATGCCGATAGCAGGGATTCAATTAACTGAACCTTCTTGAGAGGCTCCTTCTGTGACGTGTGTGAAGTGAAGTGAAGGAGAGGAGGGGTATTTGAGCCCAAGAGGAGAGAGGAGCATTTAGGAAGAAGTGTGGGGGAGAGCAGATGAGAGAGAAAGTTGAAGAGAGTCCTTCATCCTTAGAGCTGTCTTAGCTCCCGAGGGTTTTCAATTCTACTTCCTGTCCCAATCTCTGAGTATCCTTTACACAGACACTTTATGTTAAAACTGTCTGTGCAAACTTCTCTTTCTTACAACCCAAAAAGTCCAAATTGGTGGGTCCTGAGTACCACTCCGCTACACTTCTTAGCTTCCTTATTGTTCTTCCTGCCTCTGATCTTTGCCTCCATCCAATTTGGATTAATCTTACAGGTAGACCTTAAAACACAATCTGGACACGCCAGTTTTATAATCACGCATCTTCCATGGTTCCCAAGTTCAGGTGCAGTAGCGTGGCCTTCAAAGCTAAAGGCCACAAGGCACAAATACTGCAGGGCACATAGAGGATGCCCCCTAGACATTAGCTCTCACGGCTACCTTTCCAGCCTCATTTCCCACCATGTCCTTTTACAATCTCTATAGGTTATGTGTATCAAGGGATTTATTGAATTTTCTGCTTTCACTGGAAAGATACATAAGCAAAGTGTACATACTATTTTTCAGATTTCAGAGATAAACATTATGAACTTAAGGATATCCTTGGCGTTTCACCTCTTCCAGCCCTTTGGGGATTGGTACTAATTGGCTTCTAGGCCTTTGGAAAGTAGGTGAAGATTAGTAATGGGATGAGGGACAGAGCTGGAGAAGCTAAGCTAGAAGGATTTATATGAGAAAGAACAGAGAGTTATTAATGGGAGAAAAATTATAGGTTAAAATAGAGGCAGAGGGCAAAAAACCCTATGCATAGGCTGGCTTGGGAGGATGTTTTGGGGACTTTAGAGTGTGGGGGAGGAGAGACTTTGGAGCAGCTGCCGGTCATGGTGGCCATTCATGTGGGAGATTTGTGAGAGAAATTATGAAAGAGGATAGTATGAAGTTTTGCCCTGTAATATGAATGCAACACACCCCATCCCCTGCCTTGGCATTTTCCTGAACATGCTTTAAAGATTTAATTTGCTTTTCAATTATTTTTACTTGATGGGCTAATATCCAAGACATTCCAGGCGAGTACTGCTTATATAATCACACTGTGCATCCTCACACCCTTGTTCATCCTGCACCTGCAATTTATAGTTCCCTCTTCTCCTTTATCACCAGTTATCCAAATTCTGCTCATACTCAAGGCTGTTCCGATGGCAGCCCTTGCATGAGACCCTCTTTTGCTCTGCCAAGACAAAATTAATAGATTCTCTACTCTCCCGTAACACTTCCCCTTGCCTTTATTATAGCAGCTGTCTCCCTCTACCTTGTGTCTAGTCTGGCCCTGGCACAAATTTATAAGCTTTCCAAGGGCAGAAACTGTCTTAATAATTCCTGTAAGTCCTGTAATGCTACGAGGGTTCATTGTATGTCAACCTGACTGGGGCCATGGGATGCCCAGACATTTGGTCAACGCTTCTGAGGTATAAGACTAACATTTGAATCGGTAGACTGGGTAAAGCAGATGACACCCCTTAATACGAAGGGAGGGGCTCATCCAATCAGTGGAAGAGTGACTAGAACAGGAAGCCTGAGGAGGAGCCAGTGACTCCTCCTGCCTGGCTGCTTTCCGCTGGGACGTTAGTCTTTTGCTGCCTTTGGACTAGAACTGAAACACTGTCTTCTTGGATCTTGAGCTTGCCAGTTTGGGGACTAGAGCTACACCCATGGCTTTCCTGGTTCTCAAGCCTTTGGACTCACATTGGGATTAGACCATCTGGGTTTCCAGCTTGCAGACAGCAGATCTTGGGATTCTCAGCCTCCATAATGCTGTGAGCCAATTCTTTCTATATCTCTCTGTCTTTCATCACACACACGCACACACACACACACACACACACACACACACACACACACACACACTCTCTCTCTCTCTCTCTCACGCAAGATCCTGTTGGTTCTGTTTCTCTGGATAACCCTAATACAAATTTTGGTACTGAGCAGTGGGGTGCTGATTAATAGATACCTAAGCATGTTGGAGAAGCTTTACAACTGGGTAATGGATAGTGGCTGGAAAAGTTTTAAGGTGCATGCTAGCGATAGGGATGTTAAGGTGATTCTGGTCTCAGGTGGCAATGCGGAACACGTTATTGGAAGCTGGAGGAAAGGCCATTCTGTGATAAAGTGGCAAAGAACTTGGCTGAACTGTGTTCTAGTATTTTGTGGAAGGTTGGATTGACGAGTGATGGGATTGGATATTTAGCTGAGGAGATGTCTGGCAAAGGTTGAAAGGAGTATCTTGGTTACTCCTGACTGCTTCTAGCAAAGTGTGGGAAAGGAGAAGGATGAATCGAAGAAGGAATTGTTAAGTAAAAAAGAGCTAGGGATGCCTGGGTGGCTCAGTCTGTTAAGCGGCTGACTCTTGGTTTCGGCTCAGGTCTTGATCTCAGGGTCCTGGGATCCAGCCTCACGAAGGGCTCTGTGCTCAGTGTGGAATCAGCTTGAGGATTTCTCTCCCTCCCCCTTTGCTTCTCTCCCACACTGCCTTGCATAAGTGCTCTCTCTCTCCCCCCCCCCAAATAAGTAAATTGAAGATTTGGGAAAACTTGAAGATTTGGGAAATTCTCAGCCTATCCATATTGCAAAAAAATGAGAACTCTGTTCTGGAGAGACCACTCAGGGTGTGGCCGTGCAGCCACTTGATAAGGAGAGCACAGGTGCTCTTCCTGGGCTTAATCAGCCATCTCAGCAGAAGCCAGAATAGAAATGGGGATTATACCAGCGGCAACACTACCAACGGGGGACAGAGAAACTAACGGGCATAGAACAAATGAGACAAAATGGAGGAAGGCTGTCAGGTTCCTTAGATCCTGCAGGACAGGACAATAGAGCTATTCAGCCATAAATGTGTGCTGTTCTTCCAGAAAAAGAAAGAATGACCCTAAAGGTGATTCAGAGATCATCAGGGCTCCTCGAAACCTCCTTGGCTTCAAGGGATGGGGGACCCCCGGCTCTGTTCAACAGGCCAGACAGAGGGCCATTGACAGTAGCCTTAGAGATGGGGACAACTGAAGCCTGGGGAGGACTTTCCAGCCTCCGGAATTGTGAGAAAATAAATTTCTGGTTTTTAAGCCACCCAGTCTATATTTGGTTATGGCAGCCTGAGCAAAGACAAGTGCCTAGTACTACATTTCTACAAGGAAAAGTAGTATTTGTTGAGTGAATGAAAACATGAATGAATGACTGGAAATCAGTAGAAATCAAAGCACTGTTTGAGATAACAGCTTTATCCCAAATGATCGTAGGCATAAGGAACATTCGGCAGGATTATCACATCTCAATTTTGGGGAAATGCGAGTGCATGAAAAGGAAGGCAATGAAAATAACAGATTCTCAATAAAATCATGGAACAAATGTAACTGTGTTAGACCAAGAATAAATTTGATTGTAGTTTATAAAGTGCCATTAAAGTTGAATCGAAAAATTACTTTTCAGAAAAAAATACATGATTAACACAGTTTATGGGGGGAATGAAATGGTGATGACATATCTTAGTTTGGTAATTTTGCTGCCGAATTAATTTTAATGTGTTGGCCTTGAGCCCAAAGGTAGAGAATTTGCTGAAATATCTCTTTGAGAACTTAATGATTGAAAGTAGGCAAGTGTGGAGTGCCCCAGGGACTGCTGCAGGCTCTGGCCCATTTAAGGTTGCATTAAAGATTTGGCAGATGGAAGAAGTATGAAGTCGATTAAATCCTTTCCTCCCTTATCAAATCAAAAGGAGGAATAAAAGCCAGTGAGAACTGAAAAAAACCAGGAGGACCTAGCCATCGCTTTGCACCCAGAAAGCAATCAATAAATGTTGGTTAGGTGAATAAATGGGGATCAGAAGTGACTAAATGAAATGTAACTAGCAAACAACAGCATGTATAATTGCTTCTCAAAAAAGAAAAAGAAAAGAAATCTGTATTCAAAATTGCAAACAAATATTGGCTCAAAGAGCTATGTTCTAGGAAATACAATCTGGCCAGGCCTCTTAGCCACCAGTGGCTCTTGTGTGATTAGGTGAGCCAAAGGGTAAAAGGGCTCCTGGAGGGGCACCTGGGTTGCTCGGTCATTTAAGCCTTTGCCTTAGGCTCAGCTCATGATCCCAGAATCCTGGGATTGGTCTCCCTGCTCAGCGGGTAGCTTGCTTCTCCCTCTCCCTCTGCTGCTCCCTGCTCCCCCACCCCCCCACATGTGTGCTCTCCAGGGCATGCTCTCTCTCTCTATCAAATAAATAAATAAAATCTTTAAAAAAGGCTCTAGGAGGTGGGTTCAAGGCCATTATCTCTCAACGAGAATTCTGTTAATTGAAACAGGCATAGATTTGAACTTTCAAGTCGGAAGACCCAGCTACTTACTGAACATGTATTCTCTAGCCCTTGAGGGCTAATTACAATGGCAGCCCAGTCTGCACGGGGAAGAGAGGGGCAAGCTAAAATCCCGAGTGTTCTGTTTTCACAGGGGCTGAGCGCTATTCAATTGGCCTGGACCGTAGGAGCTAAAATTTCTTAGAAAGTGAGGTTATAGGTAACACAAGGCAAGAATTCTTCACAGAGATGATGCATCTGGGATGTCCCAGTACCACTTGGTAAAACCTGGAAAACGAACTCTCTTCTGCAAGACCAAAGCTCCGTAAGACAAGTCCTGTGGGTTCCGGCAACCGACGGAACACACTAGAACTCCAGCAGTGGGCACTCAGCAGCCGCTGTGCGTACGATGCTGGACACCAGTGCACAAAGCTTAACTGGGGTTGCACAGAGGCTTAAGCCAGCACCAGTGTGAGTGTCCGTCCCGCCCGAGAAGAGAGCAGGTTTGGGGGTGTAGTTGCTTCCGTGAGAAGAAATGAGGAAGGATGCTGGGCCAGGCTGAGGAGGGAACGACGTGGGAAGCCGGTGGTATTTGAGAACAGCTAGCAGGCCGTCTGGGGTCAGGTTTCAGCGGTGTTAGTCCCTGGATACGTGACCGTGGGCGCGTTTTCTGACTTCTTTCTTTCGTCATTTTTTTTTTAGTCCTTGAAAGGACTAAATGATGCAATATAGGTAAGGAGCTTAACATAGTGCCTGACTTGCCACACGTTAAATCTTAATGGTATCGATGACTGTTATTAACTAGAATCATTTGGAAAGATTGCAGACCAGAGGGCAGGAGGAAAGGAACACTTCGGTAAGTGCTTCAGTGAAAGGGACTCGTTCTAAGCCTGGTAAGAATGACGAGAGGTGAGAATTATCATTATACCCATTTTATAAATGAGCATAAAGAGGCCCCGTGGGAGTAAATGGCCACCTACAGGCCCGGATCTAGCGAGCAGCGGATCCAGCAATGAACACAACCCTGTCTGGAGCTAAGCCTGTCCTCTTTCTCCCACGCTGGCTGATAACCGTGGCCAGATTGGTGTCCCCACCTTATGTAAAATGAAAATAACTGAAAACCATAAAAAGAAAGGCCAACAGCTGTTTCTCAGATGCCTACAATTAAAAAAACCTCTCTCGTGCTCAAATGCTTTTCAAACAATTTGTTCAGTCTCCTGTTCTGGTTCCACAAGCGCATGTGTGCTTGGCTTATCCAGTGTCCAAAGAGGCAGCGCCTATTACGCGGGCGGTGCCCTGTGCCCTCCTGCCCCAGCCTCTGTAACCGCAGAGGAAGTCGGCCCTGGTGTGACCAGGAAATCGCGCCCTTTTTAGGAAGTGCTATATAAACGCGTTAAAAATCACAAATTATTATTAGCGGCACAGATGCTACAGTATAAATAAGAGTGGCAGCCGTCTCCTCTGCTCACGGGCCAGGCATGCCATTCCCACAGCGGCTCTATTGCTCCAGTGAGGAGACTTTTCTGGAAAGTTATGTCCCAGAGGACATACAGTTAGTGTCAGACCTGAGCTTTGATCATCTCTGTCTGATTCTTAAGCTCTGCCCTTAAACAGAGCTGTTTGAGGTCAGGCGGTGAGTGATAGCACAAGGACTGGGCTAAGTAGGGTTGGGGACCTTCCCACATATCTCCCCCCATCTCGAAGGGTCACCCACAAAGGCTGTCCGATCAGCAAGGGTTAATGAGAGCTCTCGACCTCTTTTCCAAACGCTACCTCAAATGCAATTTATGTTTTATGGGGTCCATGTTTAGTACTTCTAAGGGGAGGATGAGGATGGCTATGAGGAGGCGGCATATATGACCTGAGGAGAGGGTCAAAGAAATTGAAATTTTTTCTGTATTTAGGAATATGTCCGTCTTTAAAAGCTGTGGCCTCAGGAATAATGCCTCCAAATCAAATCAGAAAACACCCTCCTCTACCACAACTCTGTATTACTGTTGTTATCCGCGCAGAGCGGTGGGGAGCAGTGCGGGTTCCGGAAGCCAATTACCAGGGCTTGGAACCACTGTCCCACCTGCTAGCTGTGTGCAGCCTGGTTGAGTCCTTATCCGGATGCGGTAGTAATACTTATCTTCTATTTATTGTGAATAGTGAATCAGATAACATATGCCAAGTTTTTTAGCACCGCGAGGTGCACAGAGGAAGGATCCAAACATAGGTCACCATCAGCACTTGCATAATGCCGTTTGCCCAATTTCACTGTCTTGTGTATTAAGCCAGCCAACATTTTATTGAATTTATCTAAAGGGTGATAATATGATGCTCTCAGGTAAGGGTTATGGTCTTTTTAATAAAAGCAATTAAGAAAAATCCAACTAAAGAGTGTTAAATGAATAAACAGTCCATTTTATCCAAAACAACCAGCTTTTACCCCATGAAGTAGGAAGGAGGTGGAAAGCCTCTTCATTGGAGGTAGGGTTTTTATATTGTGGGTGGAATATTGCTGAACTGAATACACTAGCTTTTATCTATGCATTTACCTCTCCAAGCATCCATCCACGTGTCCTTTCAAAAGGCACTTCGGGAGAACCCTCTGAGCATTGTCCTCAGGGAACTGAGCTAAGTACCTGAGGTCACTACAGTCATTCAACAGGAAAAAGTGTGAGTGGCAAAGTGTTGACTTTCACAGGGAAGCTGGGACAATGTGAAAATTCTTGCTAGGGTAGTCAGAGCTCCTGACAAGCAAGACATAATTCCAGAGGGGCTCTGACGCCAAGCCATTTAGCTCTAGGCTCAAAAAAGTTTAGTCACAAAGATTTAGAGTGAAGGACAAGCACTAAGATTTTCGTTCAAGGTGGTATATAAGGTCCAGAATAGGGTAAATTATAACTAAGGAAGAGTTAATGAAGCATTAGGAGGAAGACACCGAAATGTATGTACTGATATCTTTAAAAGTTAGCCCAAAATATTTGCTTTATCAATATTTTACTTCTAAAAATATATACACACATTTTATAATATATATTTGTAATATGTGTATATATATATGAGTGTGTTAAAGTGTAGCATCCATAAAAATGTACACATTGTAACTGTGCAGTTGGAAGAGTTATCACAGTTTCTTCCCAAGTAACTACTACCCACACCAAGAACTAGAATGTTATTATCCCCCAGAAGTCCCCTCAGGCCCTATCCTAATGGCTACCCCCTCAGGCTTCCCTGGCCTTTCTAATAGTAGAGATTCGTTTGTCTGTTTTTGAACTATATCTACATGGAATCACACAGAATGTACTGTTTCGTGTCTGGCTCTGTCACTCCACATTATGTTTCTCATACGAACATGTACTCACTCTCCTCAGTCACCAGGAAATAGGAATTAAAGCCACAGCAAGATGTCACAATATCGAGTGTTGGTGAGGACACGGTGCACCAGATCTCTCATACGCCTCTGGTGAAGAGTCAATCGGTAAATGGAAAACTGGATGACGGTATCTACTAGAAGCTATTTACTGCCTTCCTTGACATAATCTTTTCCAAAGTGCTAAGTGATTTTAGAAAAAAGAAAAGACAGCAAAACAAAGCAGAAAGTGGGACATTAATAATGAATAGGAAAACAATCAGAGAAAGTAAAAATCAAACGTGAACCTGGTTCTTTCAAAACTACTATTGACCTCATAAACCTGCTTCTAGATCACACACACACGCACACACACACACACACGCCATGCCCAAGATAGAGAAAACAAAAAGGAAAATGAATTATATGAATTATAAAGGAATGTTAGAATGAAACAGGCGAGTATTTTCAAAAATAGATCCATGCACATTTAGATACTTGATTTCTGATAAAAATGACACTTGATGAGAAGTGGGGAAGGGCAGTGGTTTTCCCAAGCGCTGGTAGGTCAGCTGGAGGGCCATGTGGAACACGCGAATCCTGACCACTTTCTTGTACTATACCCACAATTAATTCTGGATGTTTAACAGATAGAAAGGTGAAAGTAAAAACAATAAGGCTTCTACAAGATAACCTAGGAAAAGAATCTTCATGACCTTGGAATAGGGAAATACTTCTTAACCAAACAGATTTTAAAAAGCTCCAGTAGAATGGGAAAGGTTGATAAAATGGACTAGATTGAAATTAAGAGCTTCTGCTCATTGAAAGACATCACTAGGAGAGTGAAAAAGCAATAGAGAAGAGATTTACAAAGCATATGACCAAACTGCATCTAAAATATATTAAGAATTCCTACAAATAAAAAAAAAAGACATAATCCAATTGAAAAATGAATGAAGGACAAAATAACTATTTTAAAGATCTTATTTTTTAAATCACCTCTACAACCAATGTGGGACTCAAACTTAGCCATCCTGAGATCAAGAGTCATGTGCTGTACGGACTGAGCCAGCCAGGTGTCCAGAAATACCTATTTTTGATAAAGTGAGGAAGGAGGCTAATGTCTTGCTAGGTAAACACATCTACCATGTGTTTTCTTCACTTAGGCTTTGTGACCACGATTTGGGGGCAGCACACCCACACCAGAGTAGAGGGACAGAGAGAAAAGGCAGCTGGAACTATACAAACTAAGTTGTAAAGTGACAGTTCTGGCCACAGACTGAGTCAAACTAGAAATGCTGGCCAGAGTCAGGCAGTTCAAGGCAAATAGAGGAAACAGTTTGCCTCAGAGAAGACATCTGCTGGCCTAACCCCCTCCAGGTCTTACTGGAGGTGGCTTCCCTAACAGATGCTTCCAGACGTGGTCCACACGGACAAGGACAGTCGTCTGTAACTGACATCAGCTGTGCCCGGAAACTCACTACCTGCGCGCCGCGGCACCTGTTCCCTGGTTCCCTGCACTGGTCACAGTCCGCGTCCTCTTTCCCCGAGACCCCTGTGTGCAAAGACCGGAAGCTTCACGGCACGGCGATCATCCGCCCGAGCCCACCGCGGGTGGAATGGCTCAGCGGCAGCCCTTTCCCTCGGACAGCAGCACGGTCTCAGCAGTACTGACTGGTATTGGTTTGTCTCACTACCTGGTGACCTGGACATATTTTCCCACCCCATAACTGAGGAAACCAACGCCCAAGGGGACAAAATGTCTAATGCAAAGAGAGCAGAGCCGATAAGCAGAGGAACCAGTGCTCTGAGATTTTCTGCACTCTTTCTAATCCGGACGTAACGGCGAGGGGCGAGTGGGTCACGGGAATTCGAGAAGTCACATACCTGAAATACCAAAACCGATGATAAGGGCAATGGCTCCAGCCAAAATAATGATGATGCTAATAATGCTATGGAGAGATAGAGAAACAGGAAATTACTTTGTGGTTCACTCGACATGCTGCTTTGCGACCGGGGTTCCTGTGTGTCATTTCTCAGAGGTGCCACTGAAAGCATCTCAACCGAGGTCTGCACCATAAGCCCCTTCCTAGAAAGCGGTGCCTTAGGCAGGGATCTCAACAATCCCCGTCTCCCCGGGGTGCTGGGAGAGATGAAAGGAGTGACTGCTTTATCCGACTTCGTCTATCATCTGACTCCTATTTCCAGATTGGGACAGACCGCCGTACAAAGATAGTTGGGGCAATACTGATGACATCTCTCTAGTGCCAGGCACGACTTGAGGGGGACGGGTCCCATACCCAGCCCACACGGAGCATCAGTGCCCATTATTGATCTACCTGTCTTGTCTCCTTCCGTAGACTTTACACTAAGGACAACAGTCAGGCCTTCACCCGTCCCCCCTCATCCCTAGTTCCCTGAACCCTGTAGATCCTCAATGGGACTTTGTTTTCTCTTGTTAAGAAAGTAATACAGGGCTGCCTGGGTGGCTCAGTCACTTAAATGTCTGCCTTCAGCTCAGGTCCTGGGATCGAGCCCCGCATCAGATTCCCTGCTCAGCAGGGAGTCTGCTTCTCTTTTCTCCTTCTGCCACTTCCCCTACTTGTGCTGTGTCAAAAAAATAAATAAAATCTTTTTAAAAAAAGTAATACATAGTTCTTACAGAAAGTCTAGAAAATACAAATAAGTAAAATTAAAAAAAAAAAAAAGACACTAAACCAACCTGTAATTCCATCATCCAGACACAACCATGGGTAGCTTCTTGAGACGTATCCTGCCCTTTTCCAATGAACAGATTAACAAATGACATTTGGGGCAAAAAAATAAAGAAGTACTATTTACATTTGCTGAGTGCTAGAATTACTTGGCAGACATGTTCTAGGCACCGTTTGTGGATTATATCATTTATCTATTAAATAACTTTACAAGGTAAACACATTTATCATCCTCATTTTACAGATGGGGAAATGACACGGGGAGATTAAGCATCTTCCCTATATGTGCATTGTTGGTCTGTGGCCGAGCCGGGAATAGAATCAGCACTGGAATCTGCACTCGTCTACCCCCCACACTGCCTCCCAAGAGTCGGGGGCTCACACACGGGGCACGGGCGTCCCCTCCGGCGGGACCCATGGTCCTGCAGGGGCACCAGCTCTAGCTGCTGAGAGCGACTCAGGCAGAACAGAAGGCCCAGGTTGACGCTGGGGTGTTGGCAGAGCAGTTCCCGGGAAGCCGGCTGCCTGCCCTTGTGTGCGGGTCCCCGGGCAGGTGTCCTGGGCCACACTGTCTCCCTGCTGGCGATTCGCACCGTCCTCACGCCCACACTGTTGTGACTCAATAGCAGGACAAAAGAGAGGCACAGGGAGGCAAAGAATGATGCCACAGAGAGAAAAGGGAAGCACAGGATATGTGCCTTTCTGCCCTGAATAGGCTCATTGTACTCCAGGAGAGGAACAACAGACGTCCAAGAATCCATCTGAGTAAACAGGTTCCCTGGAGGTCAGGCCCTCATGAGGTGCAGCCCTAGGGACAGTAAGAGAATAAGCCAATGATGCTTCTAAGGATAATCAGGGATCGGTCACTGATTCTAAGAGGAGACCACATTTGACCACTTCCCCTCTCTCTACACCTCGGGCAGCCTCGGTTCTCACTGCTCCAAGTGTGTGAGAACAACTACACAATCTCAGCAAGAGGCACTGACCACTAAGCCAGAGAGAGGACTTGACTTTGGGACCTGGGCTCTGGCTTACTTTCAATTACTTCATGTCTCTGAGACTCGGTTTCTTTATCTTTCAAATGGGAATAAGAGTAATTCCTGCTTTACCTGCTCTAGGGAGTTAGGGTTTGAAGTGCATCCTCCCACCCATCACTTTACGTTTTAAAGTCCAAACCCCAAGTCCTTCAGAATGTCACTTGATTTGGAAATAGGGTCTTTGCAGACGTCATTCATTCGATGAGGTTATATCAGAGTAGGGTGGGCCCCTAGTCCAATAGGACTGATGTCCTTATAAAAAGGGGAAATTTAGCCACAGACTTGCACACGCACCCAGGGAAAACACTCCTTGAAGACGAAAGCAGGGATTATAAGCCAAGGAACAGCAAAGATGGCTCACAAACCACTGGGAGCTGGCGGGGAGGCTTGGGGTGGCCTCCTCCACCCCTCCCAAGGAAGCGACCCGCTGCCAAGCGGACTGCTGTCTCTCCGGAGCTGTGGGAGAGCACTTGGTTAGGCCACCCAGTCAGTGGGCCTTTGTTACAGCAGCCCGGGCAAACGAATATAAAAGGGTTGTTTTCAGATCAAAGTACACAGCGGCTGTGGAATAATGCACAAAGGGCTATTTATATATTGCTTTTTACGATAAAAAAGTTTACCTGCAGCTGTTTGCTGTAAGTTTGCTATTAAAAGTGGTGATTTGGGACATCTGGATGGCTCAGTCAGTTAGGTGTCTGCCTTCAGCTCAGGTCATGATCCCAGGGTCCTGGGATCAAGTCCTCCATCGGGCTCTTTGCTCAGCCAGGAGTCTGCTTCTCCCTCTGCCTCCCACTCCCCCTGCGTGTGCTCTCTCTCTGTCTCTGACAAATAAATAGGATCTTAAAAAAAAATAAAAGCTATGACTTAATCCTGGGGACTAATCCAACTGGTAATATTAGCAACATTATAGTATTTTGGTACATCAAAAATACCACACAGCAGGCTCAGGGCTGGCGTCCGATGAGCATTTTCTCCTTTGAGTTACCAAGTCCTGCTGAGTAGACCCTTCATGTCTCTCACACCTCTTCATCCCTGTCTTCACTGTCCCCAGTGCCCACTGAGTCCTTCCAGCATTTTTAGTGCCCTCCTCACGGTTTTCCCTGCTTGTAGTCCGGACCTCTCCTACCCAGTCCTCACGCTGCCAACACTGGTGTGATTTCGACATTTCTATCTCAGAGCGGCCAAAGGGAGACAAGCTAGTGGCAAGTGGGAGCTGGGGTGATGAAGGGGGGAGCAGACAGGCTGAGGTCCTGAGCATGGCTCCCGGAGCGAGCCCACACGGGTTCGAGCCTCAGCGCTGTTGCCTCTAGTTGTGCTTCAAGTTCCCATTCCTTCTTTTTCAGATTAAATAAGCTACCACAGAGTCCCTGCAGGTCAGGTGGTTTGTGAAATCATGTAGAAGAGTGACTGACACCCGGGAAGCTTCAACAAGTCCTAGCTATTCCCATTCTTAGTTTTCTGCTGTGGTGAGGTGACAACCACGTTCCTAAGTTGGAACATGTGTTCCCTTGCTGGTGCCCATGGTGTGGGGATGGGCCCCCGACTCATGATCACAAAACTGGAACAGAGTCAGCATCGTCCTCTGCTTAAAACTTGGAGCGCCCTTCCGTCCCCCCGGGATAACAATTCACATGGCCTCTCAAAGGGGGCACCCTGCCTTCTGCCCAGCCTTTGCCTCCAAGCATTGCAGGGCCCCTCGGCCACAGGCCTTCCCATATGCCGTCCTCTGCCCTCTCTCGGGAAAAGCAACAACTTGGAACAGATACCTGGCTGCTCACCAGCAGGAGGGGACACTGGGGCTTGCGTGTACCCTCAGAGTGGCCGTGCCCAAATCTGCAGACCCACGTGCTCCCCTGGTTGTGGAAGCGAACCCTCCCGGCTGTCAGCGCTTTCTCGAAGCAGGAATCACCCTGAGGTTGGTTCTGAGCTGCTGTTCCCTTGGGACACAGCTCACCTTCCAGAGCGTTGGACAGAAAAGCAGGAGCTCTCAGAGCCGCCAAATTAAATAGTCCTGTTTGGCTGCATATTAATTTTTTAAAAAGTTGAATAAAATATTCACACAAGGCATTCTTAACATTGCTTTTTGGTTTTTACTTTTCCAGAATAATTTCTGGTAATGATGCTGCAGGAAAGTTTTAATGTGAAACTGTCTTTTAACCACTGCATTGAATTCACAGTGCATATTTATTAGACACTCCTTACAAAGGGGCCCAGATGAAAATCAATGCTTTTGGAGGATTTGTTTGTTTAGGAAACATTTATTAAGTATTTATTGTGTGAAAGATATTGTTGGGAGGACATTGCAGAGATGAAGTGTGTGCCCTCAAGGAGCTTTTTTTTATTAAAGATTTTATTTATTAGAGAGAGGGAGTGAGAATGAGCAGGGGGGAGGGGCAGCAGGAGAGGGAGAAGCAGACTCCCTGCTGAGCAGGGACCCCCCCCCCCCCAATGTGGGGGCCTGATCCCAGGATTCCCGGATCATGACCTGAGCTGAAGGCAGACGCTCAACCGGCTGAGCCCCCCAGGCGCCCCTGTCCCGGAGCTTTATAGTGTGACTGTGGTAACACACACACACACACACACACACACACGGACGCCCACACACAATAATAAGACACGCGTGGTCAGGGCTTCAGTAAAGCGAGGACTAAATTCTCTCAGAAATTCTGTGAAGTAGGAAGTATTTTAAATCTGAGAGAAATAGGGAGAATCAATGTGTATTTCCACGAACAAATTTCAAATAAAGAGAAAAGCTTTGTTGAGAACTATTTTTGGCTAATTCATGCTGCTACATACTCTCTGAGGCAGAAGCCCAAAGAAAAGTGGTATTTTCGGCTGTATGGACCGGGTCAGGACCAAGCATCACCTTCAGGGCTCTGGGCCGGGAGAAGGGACCTTTCTGGGCTGCAGGACTCAGAACCTTGCAGGGACGGACTTGGAACCCGTCACACACGTCACGTGGACCCCGGGGGATGGCCTTGCTCAGTTCCCTCACGTGTCTTTGCTTCTGCCGCTGCTGCTGCCTTGTCTGTGAAGGCATGGCATGTGTGTTCCAGAAAATCCTCGTGCTGCACCGAGTCACACAATGGGAGAGCTGGGCTTATGGGGGAAAACGGGGCAGCCCACTCACCGCCTAGGTGACATTGTAATCCATCTACTAACAGAAATAATACTGGGTATGTGGGGAGACAACTTGGACAGGCAAAGTGGGCATCTCACTAGGGCCAGGGGATATTAAAAATGCACAGAAACAATCGAGCAGATGCCGACCGAGGGTACTGTGAGTCAGGGAGTTTTCTGGAAAGGTGGATACATGGGAACGTGAACCTAGGATAGGTTTCTCTGGGGAGGGAGCTCCAAGGGCAGATGTTTATTTAAAATTTAAAAAAAAACAAAAAAGACCTGAAAGCCACACCAAGCCACAAAATTCCCATACGGCAGAAAGCCACACGGTCAGAAACCTCCTCCCGTCCCCACACCTGCATATCTCTTCTAGATCCGTTTTCAAAACCAAGGGATTTCTGGATCTGCTCTGCAGTGTGTAGAGCACTCATTCTGGAAGACATAAAGTGCTCTTTGTTTTATCCAACCATTAACAGTTTCTATGTTCTCTGATTTCTGCCTCCTCCCCCAATATTAACAGATCTGAGAGATACCGCGTTCCTTCAGATCATCAGCTTACCTCCACTTGGAATAAATGAGAAATGATCAAGACTCTGAAAAGTAGATTAAGTTAGCACACATGTGATTAACCTGAATAAATTGTACTTTTAAATTCAATATACAAAGCAGAATATTTGAGTAAATCAAGTAAATATTTGACTAAATCAGACATATTACTTTGTTTATAAACTAACCAAGCAACTGAGTTTATAAAGAACGCTAACATTGAAGACATTTACTTCAGCCTATCCAAAACATTTCTCTTTTTTCACCCCATCAAAGGTGAAAAGGAATTATTTTGAAATACTATGTGGAACAGAGCACTGGGCTTCAAGGTAAAATTATCTATTTTCTAGATATCGATTAGTACAGGTTTTAAGTTTCTGAGAGGCTTAGATTATTGGCTCAAACAGTTTCCCCCATCTCTACAGTCCCCTGCTTTATCTCTTTATATTGGTAAAATCAAGGCCAGTATTGATCCAGGGAACTCAAAGCATGAGCATTTGTGAGTGGTAAATGGAGGGTCAGGAAGCAATTGGCAAAGAGGAAACTGTTATGTGGAGCTTATGTGTGTAAGTGTGTGTATGTGTGTGCGTGGGGGTTCCTTCTGGGCAGCCCTGCCCTGTTCACACTGCTCTCACGGCAGTGGACGGCATGGCTTTCTGTCTGGGGAAGACATTTTAGAAAATCGTATGGGAGAGACTCGGGTGCTTTTGAGTATCATGTTGCGGCATCCGTCTTCCTTCAAGCTGCCACTAAGAATCAGGACACGATATTCTGGGGGTCCTCCAAAGTACAAGCCCCAGGAGTACATCCTACAGGGAGACATGACCAGCAAATGGACTGCATCTCGCATGCCAGGTCCTTCTGAATGATTGATATAATGGCCGTGGACACCGCACTGGAGAAGACTGCAAGGCTGCCTCCCGACTCGGGGGCAGAGAGTTCGCCTGTGATGAGTGACTTCTGAGTATGTGGGCCCCGTGAGTGCCATCTCTGGGCCAGCAGCAACACATGAAAGGGGGCTTGAACTAGCCACTTGCCACCAACTACCAGAGTCTTGGGCTAAGTTTATTGAAAAGTAATGATGGTAAAATGGCAACGTTAGCAGAGACCGCTCTGTGTATGATTTTGGCCCGCACTTTAAGAACACTGATGAATGTGTTTGTTTAGGACAGGGTTTCTCTGGCTCAGCACTATTGACTACCTAGGCCAAATAATTCTTTGCTGCTGGGACTGTAGGATCCCTGGCCTCTATCTTTTCAATGCCGGCAGTAGTCCTATCCTTCATG
>PITA01014927.1:37951-52061 GCA_004023965.1 Spilogale gracilis | reverse complement strand
CGCGGTGCACCTCCTCTCACCCCAGCAACCTACAGTTCAGTGGTGGTTGTCCCAATTTAAATTAAAGGAGATAGGGATCCAGGGGCAGGCAGAAAAGAAAGTTTATTTTCTTCTTGCTGTCGGCTGGCTGTGCCCCAGGAGCAAGTCGGTGTTCACCTGTTTGCCGGTGGCTTGGCCGGGCAGAGGAGAGCCCACTGCCTAGCAGAGAACCTCCAAGCCTTCAGAGTTTTGTTCTAAGGCGGCCGGGAGGGGTGACTCCCTTCCCTCTGCAGTGAAGGCAGTGTGAGCTGCTCTCCGGGGTCCCGGGGCACCTTGCAGGCAGACCTAGGAATCAACACCCCCCCCCCCGCCCCGTGTGCACACCCTCATCCCGCTGAGTATTTTTATAGCTGAGCAACATAGGTAGGGCTGCTGATGGCCATGTCCTCAGTAGTGTTTAACTTGGTGTTAACTTGGTACACACCTTTCAACTTGGTGTGCTTGGAGGGCCCCTGATGTCCCTGGGGGGCTCTTTGGTCTCCAGGTGGGCTTGTCCATTCCGGGGAGAGCCATCTGTGGCCAGAGTAGGCACCAACTGCCACTCCAGGGATTAGCCAGGGACCCCAGCATGGGGCGCGACCGGGCACCTGCAAACTTGAAAAATGATTTCAGTCTCTGGAAAAGGAAAGCAAATCAGCACTGATCAGAGGCAGTATGTGGAAGGGGTGAAAATGCCCATCCTGAAAATGGCTGGCTGAGCTCAAATCCCGGTTCCACCATGAGCCAGCTGATAACACTGGACCACTCAGTGTCCTCATCTACAAAATGCTCTTGTCCTTAGGCCAGTTCGGTTTTTTTTTTTTTAAGATTTATTTATTTATTAGAGAGAGGGTGTGTGTGAGCATGAGTAGGAGAAGAGGGAGAAAATCCTCAAGCAGGCTTGCCCTAGAGCATGGAGCCCGATACACAGCTCGATCCCAGGACCCTGAGATCAGGACCGGAGTCGAAGTCAGGCGTTGGCCACTCAGCCGACTGAGCCACCTCCTCACCCCTAGGCCAGTTCCTTAGTGTTTTTAAGTAAAGATTACAGAAAGTTGCTTACAGTAAGCATTCAGCGAGCATTCACGACTGCTGTTGATTTGGGGTTCCTGTTACCAGACGCTGGCCATGGAAACACGGCCCCAGGTTTGTTCCACCTCAGCTCAGGGACATGGGGACTCTTACCCCTTCTTGGAGATGTGGAAACCAAAGGGCAGCGAGGACAGATGACGTTCACAAGGCCATTCTTTAATTCACTTTTTAAGGGGCTTTAATTTTTTATTATGAAATATCTCAAGTACAGAGAATACCTTCTCACGCCCCCTTGTATTCAACACATAGGAGCCTCTTGCTGTCATTGCTGAATTTGTTAAGAGTTAAAATGTTGAGGGGCGCCTGGGGGGCTCAGTGGGTTAAGTATCTGCCTTCGGCTCAGGTCATGATCTTGGAGTCCCGGGATCGAGTCCCACATCGGGCTCCCAGCTCAGCGGGAAAACTGCTTCTCTCTCTGCCTGCTGCCTCCCTTGCTTGTGCTCGCTCTGTCAAAAAAATAAAATAAATAAAATCTAAAAAAAAAAAAGTTGAAATGTTGAGCTAAGACCCGTCTTGTCCTCCTCTCCCCTGCGGGAACCAGCCACTCCTCTGAGGCAGGTACGCATCCTTCCCCCAGAGCCGGCTCGCGTCACAGGCTGAGCTTGTATGTCACTTTGTCTTTAAGTGTTGCAGTCGACGTCATACCATCCACGTTTGCATCTCCCCGCTCAGTAAGGCTTTGGGTATTTCCCCCATGGACGCCCATAGGTCTGGTTCTTTCCTCTCGGCCGCCGATGCAGTCTCTGTGGAAGGAATCGGTCATTTGTGAACGACCTACTACACCGCAGACTATTCGTTCTTCTGACAAACAGTAACCCCGAGTTCGCAATTTCACCCACGATGCTGAGTGAACACCCTCGCGCCTGCCTGCTCCCACCAGCTTGTATGGGTCTCTCAGGACACAGCCCCTCCCCCAGTGCAGTGGCTGGGCGGCAGAGCACCAGCACCCCAGAGACTTCCTTCCATTGCACAAGCAGGGAAGCATTCTCAGCACTCTGGCCAGAACCAGCACTTTCCAGTCGCCCATCTTTTTGCCACTGTGGTCCAGTGGTTAAATGCTGGCCAGCACCTGCGGCTCGCCAGGGGCCGGGCGCCATTACACAGGGTCAAAGCAAGGACCAGAAACACTGTCTCCTGAGCCCACATAGGACACTCTGGACTGACCATCTCTACTCTGGCAACCTGTAGCACCTCCCAGCTCTGATTTACATAATGAGCTGTTTACATGCCTGTCCCCCCACCCCACCCCCAGCGCCACAACACCACTGGGCCATGAACCCCTCCAGGGCAAATCAGGTGTCACTATTTGTTGTATCTCTAGATCTGTGCCATCCCACACAGCAGCTGGCAGCCACGTGTGGCTCCCGAGGACTTAAAATGTGGCTGTTGTTGTTTTTTTTAAGTAGGCTCCACGCTTGGTATGGATCCCAGCGAGGGGCTTGAACTCAGGACCCTGAGATCAAGACCTGAGCTGAGATAAGGGTCGGATGCTTAAGCGACTGAGCCACCCAGGCGTCCCCGAAATGTGGCTGTTCTGAATGGAGATACGCTCTAAGTATTCAGTACATTCCAGCTTTGGAAGACTGAGTGCAGAAAGAGTATAATACTAACAATTTGTTTATTGATGGCGTGGCTGAACAGATCATTTTCTGATACACTGGGTTAAATGAAATAAGCCCTTGAAGCGAATTTTGCCCGTCTCTTTTTACTTGTCTTGACAAGGCGCTAGGAAACCTGTAGCTGGCAGCGCGGCACGAAGGACGTGTGGGAGGGATGCGCCGACCCCCACTCTGCCCGGGTACCCAGCGCCAGTCTGATGAGTGGGCGAGCAACATCAGATACTTGAGGCAGGGACATCCCAGTGGAGCCAAGTCCTCGGGTGCCCAGACGATGCAGAGCCTGGCTCCTTCCCTAAGACCCCTGACACCTCTCCCTTCCTCCCCGCTCCCCCT
The DNA here is from genome assembly GCA_004023965.1 of Spilogale gracilis. Taxonomy (NCBI): domain Eukaryota; kingdom Metazoa; phylum Chordata; class Mammalia; order Carnivora; family Mephitidae; genus Spilogale; species Spilogale gracilis. Next base: position 48,999 of record PITA01014927.1, on the reverse strand, counting down.
GCCCCCGGGGAAGTGGGGGGTGGGCGGCGGGAGACCTGCTGCCTGGGAGAGAAGTCTGGACTCTGCTGGGCCAGCCTTCCCCAGCAGCAGGGACATGTGACAGCCCTACCCTGCTGGCACTTTCCCCAAGCCTACGGGAGGCCAGGACCACACTATAGAATGTTATGAGCCAGCTGCTGTGCCTGTCCAAGGCCTCTCGCAGAAGAAGAATGCCCCTAGGCCTGGTGCCCAGGCCGCACTCTCTATGGGGCCACTTTGATGCCTTAACTTTGAAGCTGCTGGTGGAGGGGCCAGGAGGGGCTTGAACACAGAGCCCTAAGGCTCCCAGCTCTGGTCTCCCCGCAGTTACCCCTGAGCAGTGGGGGGCCTGCTGTGAATGGTCAGGGATTCCCGTCTCCTTTCAAACATGTGCAGAAACCTCACCCGTCTGGAATCTTGGGGAAGAAATCTATGTCACTTGAGGTTTCGGGGGGTTGTTACCCGAGTAGACACAGGGCCTACACATACTTTAAAGGTTTTAGGTGGGTAATGTTTACGAGTGACATTGATCCTTTCCTCTATGACAAATGGTGACGGTTAGGTCTGAGGCTGGACAGCTGAATGGTGACACCCTCAAGCCCCATGAGCATGTCATTCTGCTGTCCCCAGTGGCCACATTTTCCAGGACCCCAGTGTGCTTTTCCTAGTTCTTCTTTCTCCTCCTGTGGTACCAGAGTCCTCATCAGCTCCTGCTGCATCGGGCCATCTGCCATCTGCGTCCTTCTCTGACCTCACTGTCCCCCAGCCCCTCTAGATCCCCTCTGAAGTGAGCCCTACCCAGCTGAGCTGGAAAAGCCAAACTAATTCAGGTGTGTGTAAACTATGGACTGGACCTTACGTGTGACCCCTGGCTGGTCTTTGGCACAGGGCTTTGGGGTGTGGACAAGTGAGGTCCCCAGACATGCTCACACATGAATGGTATTACTGACCTTAGGAGCACACCCTGGTATATGAACGAGAATGTCGGTCAAGAGTGACCATTCCTACACAAAGTACCCATCTCTTTGTCTTCAGGATGGTTCTCGGATCCCTCGTTTGCCTGAATTTGGCAAAATCAAAATTAATTCAGCAAAGCAAACTCACCCGTGGGCTGGAGGAGGCACAAGACTCAGAGCCGTCCTTGATTCCTCTGTCCCTCCCTCCACTGGCCACACATCCCCTCCCTGCCCCGCCCCAGGGACTCCTCCTCTGTCCCCCTCGTCCAGTGACCACAGATCCCGTCCCTGCCCTCCCACCCAGGAACTCCCCTGGTCTGTCTCTCCACACTCAGGACCTCAACCCTGCCCAAGCTGGGCCCTCCAAAGCTCCTGCCATATGTGGTTCTATCCCAGAGCCCAGCACGCTGATGAAAATCTCAGCCACACCCACCATCAAACACCACTGTCCCGGGTGATTTTTTTTTTTCTTTTTGATTTTATTTATTTATTTGAGAGAGTGTGAGAGCACGAGAGTGGGGTGATGGACAGAGGGAGAAGCAGGCTCTCCGCCAAGCAGGGAGCCCGATGATGTGGGAGGGGCTCTATCCCTGGACCCCAGGATCATAACCCCAGCTAAAGGCAAATGCTTAACGAACAGAGCCACCAGGTGCCCCACATTTCCGCGTCTTACGTGAATTTTTATTACCTTCTATTTTGCAGCTTTCTCTATATGTTAGAACCTATGGTTTGTTTGGGTTTTTTTTCTTTGACATTTAACCTTTGGACAGTCATCCATTCTCCATGTTCAGTTTCAAAAGGGACCTGGAGGGAGTGAGGCACCGCTACCCTCAGCCCCTCACCTGGATGGAGTGGGGGGGACCAGAGTGTCTGTGTCAGATGGCCACTGGGCTTACCGCGGTGCCCGGCACCCAGCAGCACAAGGCAAGCATTAGCTCGGGTTTGTCTGGTTCTCTCCCAAGTTCACAGCGGGCCTACGCGCACCCTCACCTCTGACCCTCCCCCAGGCCTTGGAGCTAGCGCTGCCCACCCTACCCATCTCCCCCAGACCCACCGCTTTGCTCCCCGCTCCTGACGGCCAGCTGCTCCTAGAAGGCACGAGACTCATTACCAGACTCCCCAGGGCCCCATGCCCGGGGGACACAGTGATGAAATTCGGTCCCTGCTGCCCCCTGCCAAGCCCTCAGCCATTAGCCTGCCAAGGGAGAGGAAGCTGCTGACACAGAGCCTGGGGAATTTGGGGAGCATAGGGGAGGGAGCCAGACCTAGCCTGGGGCATGAGCAGGGGATGTCTCAGCCTTCCCCACAGTGAGCTAACCACCCCCCAGCCTCTTCTGACAGCCTGGGGGCCGCAAGGGCTCTCAGGGGACCCTGGGGTACAGACAGCCCAGCAGTGATGGGGTACCCCAGTGCGCAGCCGTCTGTATCTGGAAGCCTGTCTCTCCAGGGCCTGCGTTTCTTTTTTAACTTTGTTCAGAGAATTTTCAAACATCTACGTGGAGACATTTGAGGAAAACTAAATTATTATTGTGAGACTCGGATTGGCAGGAATGTCTCCAGGCAGTGCTTACTGATATCTAGAACACTTATTGTGTCCTGTGCGAAAAAGAGAAGACATTTAGGGGCACCTGGGTGGCTCAGTGGGTTAAAGCCTCTGCTTTCTCAGGGTCCTGGGATCGAGGCCTGCATCAGGCTTTCTGCTCGGCAAGGAGCCTGCTTCCTCCTCTCTGTCTGCCTGCCTCTCTGCCTACTTGTGATCTCCCTCTCTGTCAAATAAATAAATAAAATCTTTAAAAAAAATTTTTTTTAAAGAGAAGGCATTTAGTTTAATATATGAAATGAAGAAAAAGGAAAAATTGTCATTTAGAAAAGGAGAGAGAGAGAGAGGATAGCGCAGCCCATCCTGTGGGCCCGTCAGGGCTCCAACAGAGCGACTCTCCTCTACTCTCCCCTCCACTGGGTGGGTGAATTCCAGGGAGTCCCCTCAGTCTGTTCTGTGACCCCCATTTATCATCTCCCTGCACTGTGTGAGTACACACATACAAACCTCCAGACAGAAAGAACCATTTGTTGCCCCCTCCATCCTGGAGGGTCCTGGTGCAGTGCAAGAGGCCAGCCCTGCCACTCTCCAGCCAGGCGTCCCCGACCCACCTCTTGGAGCCCAGTTTCTGCATCTGGAAAGGGGGAAATCAGGGCCCCATATCTGGCAAGGTGTCTCTGGAGGCAGCCGTGCCCCCCGGCCCCGCGACGATCACAGGACCACAGACTGGCCACGAAGGCAGAGGCGAACAGCAAAGTGGGGCACCCAGCAGGGAGAGTCAGCCTGCGGCAGGCAGGGAAGAGAACAGGAGTGGGGAGAGGGACACAGGGCATCGAATACCTGTAGCAACAGCACCAGAAACTCAAGCAAATAGAGCAAGTTGTAGGTGTACATTTTCTCAGCCTGTATGCTTTTTTTGGACATTTGGAATAATTCATAAATCTAACTGCAGCAGGCTAAAGCCAAGTTTACAGAAAGCAGTAACTCAAATCGTGTCTGTCACTTAGTAGACGCTTGTCTCGGCTTTCTGTTGCCATGTAACAATGTCCCAAAACTAAGTGGCTTAAAGCAACAGCCACGTTCTATTTCCTCTCAGTTCAGTGGGATGTCTGGGCTCGACCATTTGGTTCTTGGGCAGCTGAGGACATCGCTGGGACTGCTGTCACCCGATGGGGACTTGCCTACATCAGCTGACCCAGATCCCTGCAAAGCCACCTGTGACCAGCTGGTGCTCCCAGTAGGCAGGACAGTTGTGCCACAGAGACGGGAAGGCCCAGGCTTCTCAGGCCAACACGTGGGGTCTCCTAGGGGCCAGTCTGCAGGAACCCCAACTGACCCACCCTGCTGCCCCGTCACAGACTGCCCAGAACAGGGATGATCTTCACCCTTCCCCCCAACCCTGGCTGAGCCTCAGTCCTGCCCTGATGTCCCTCCCGGACCAGAAAGTGTCCCGGACAGCCACCATGCCTGCACTCCTCTTCACTGCCTCTGGCCTCGTCTCCTGAGGCAAAACGATGTCACCACTGCCACTGTCCTCATTCGTGCTGCCACTTTAGAGGGGCACAGCAAGCCCGGCCACGGAGACACAACCAGCCTGCTCCCCGGGGTCACAGCACCCTCTGAGAGACGCTGACCCCTGCAGCTCGCCCAGGCCTCTGTGCTGGTTTGGCATTATGGCAGAGGGCTCCCTTTGGGAATGGGCTCCAGCATTTGCTTCTTTACTGAGGACTTGGGGTTCCTCATTCACTCATTCAAACCCCATTGGTTCTGAAGTACGGAGCACTGCACTAGGCCGGGGATAGGACGGTCAGCAAAGCAGACCGGGTTCCTGCCCTCTGGGGGCTTACGTGCTAGTGACAGACCTTCAGCAAGCTCGCCAGTGAGCCCAGGACAGGCTGCAGGTGCAGGCGGCAAAGGACACCTGCTCAGGGCTCTGAAAGTCAGGAGGGGGCTCTCAGGGCAAAGGTGGGGAGGGGAAGGAGGCATTTCAGGAGGAAGTCATCCTACAACTCTGGTCCTTTTGTTTTCTGGCCTTTCTTCTACTTCCTCTGTTGACCAGCGGGTTCCGCGCTGAGAAGGAAGGGCTTTGAGGGACAAATGTTGGGGGCCTGACTCCACTGCTGCCCCGGCAGGCCCCCACCTAAGGAATCCACACCTGGACTGCAACACCTGCCTTTTCCCAAAGCTCCAGGTGATCTTGGTCTCTGCAGGTTCATGGCCAACCCCCCCACACACACCCTGCGCCCCCCCCCATCTTCAGGGATGGCCGCTGCCAGGTGGGGGTGCAAGGTGAGCCCACAGACCCTGCCTGTCCCAGAACCCACAAGTCCCCCCATCAGCTTCCCATTACCCACCCCCACACCGAGACCAAGTTCCTGGAGGTGGCCACCTCACTTGGCCGCCAGGAAAACCATGTCCAAGTGGGCTCTCTTTTTTTTAAATGAAAAAGTTTTTGGTTTTTTGTTTTTTGGGGAAAATATCTTTTTTTAAAGATTCATTTATTCAAGTAATCTCTACACTCAACATGGGGTTTGAGCTCATGACCCCAAGACCCACCAGCTGAGCCAGCCAGGCGCCCCTCTGTTGGGAAATTGCAAACAGATATGCAAGTAGAGGGAATAGCATAGTGAGTCTCCCATAATGTCAACAGTTATCAACATTTCCCATCATTGTTTTGTCTCTCTCCTCCCTCTCTATTCCATCTTTAAATTTTCCTGGACATTTTTGGTTTTTAAAGCTTTACTTATTTATCAGACAGAGAGAGAGAGAGAGAGAGAGAGAGAGTGAGTGTAGGAGCAGGGGGAGGGACAGAGGGAGAGGGAGAAGCACACTCCCCGCTGAGCAGGGCGCCCCATGTGCGGCTCAGCCCCGGGCCAGGAGATTGAAGCTTCACCGACTAAGCATCCAGGCCCCACAATGTCACCTGGAAATTTTTTTTTTTTTTTAAGATTTTATTTATTTGACAGAGAGAAACACAGCCAGAGAGGGAACACAAGCAGGGGGAGTGAGAGAGGGAGAAGCAGGCTTCCCGCTGAGCAGGCAGCCCGATGTGGGACTCGATCCCGGGTCTCCAGGATCATGACCTGAGCCGAAGGCAGTGGCTTAACCAACTGAGCCACTCAGGCGTCCCTCACCTGGAAATTTTTACAAAACACCCACACCTGGGCTCTACCTGGTACCAGTTAGGTTGAGATCCCTGGGGTGAGCCGGACCTGAGTGTTTGCTTTCTGCATTTTCATTCATTTACTTGTTAAGCTTCCCCCCTCCCCAACACCTCCCCCCACCCCGTGATCCCGGTGACCCCAGCCTGGGCTGACATAAGCGATTGCACCCCCAGTGGGCAGCTGGCAGTGTCTAGCTGTCACAGCTTGGAGAGGGGGAGGGGACACGAGTGGCCTCTAGAGGGTGAAGGCCAGGGACGCTGCGTGATAGCCCACGGTGCCCAGGACAGCCCCCATGACAGCGAATGAGCCAGCCCCAGACAGCAAGCACAGACACTGAGAAACCCTGACCGTCTAACACAGCCCCCACTCTTCTTAGCAGATAGAGGACTCCTGGGGGAGGAAGCAAGTCAGACAGGATTCTTTCCATTCCACCATTCCTCAGCTCAACCTACCCCCAGTTGTCACCTGGCTGTCTCCACCCAGAAGTGCCCCCTCCCCCCACAAGCCCATTCCTGAGAATGGCGGCTCCTCCGATCTCCCTCCGCTTGGGCGGCAGAGCCCGCTGGTTGGGTGACCTGTGACATCCCTGTGCCCCAGGCCCCGGGAAGTGGACAAAATAAGTGTCTCCCTCTCGCAGGGCTGTCCTGAGCAGGCGGTGACATGGGGGCCGCATGCTAGGTGGCGCTGTCAGTGAGAGTTGGCCCATTCACTGCAGTACCCAAGTGCCCAGCGCAGAGCGGGTGCTCAGAAAGCATGTGTAGCAATAATAATCCCCATTTGTCCGGGTGGAAACCAAGGCCCGGAAACAAGCTGATCTCACAACCAGCACCGAGCATTCGCTTGGCCTGCCTGAAGAAGGGGCCTCACGGGTCCTCCACCATGCTGCAACCAGAACCTGGGGGCCGTGTCCACTGTCCCAGGGGCGTCCCCACCCCTCTGCCACCACCATTAGAGGAGACAATTCAGAGCAGTCCTCCACAGCTCACAGCCAGGACTCAAGACCCTGGACAGTCCACCTTCCCTCTGAGGGTGGGGAGTGGGGACCCTTGGAAGGAGCATCCTGTCCCTACCCCTGCCCCCTTCTGTCCTTTTTGGGGGGGGGGTGACATGATACATATGTCACTCTTGACTTGATACAAAAGATTGCACCGTTTTTAGAAATGACTCAAAGGGAAAACACACGCACCTAGGATGCTGACTCTAATTTCCTGCAACTCAGTTCTTTCCTGCTCTCACCCAGGGAGTGCCACTGTCCTGCTCTGTGACTCGGTTTCCCCTTCTAAGCCTCCAGAATTCCACACAGCACAGGGTGCGGAGACCTTGTGGGCATGGCGTGCTTCTGACAATGATGAGAACCTGCAGTGGGGGGGCTTTTGTTCCTTCCTCCTGGCTAGCTGGGGAGGTGCTGGAAGAGACCTCATCAGGAAGCCTCCTAAGAAACCCATTTGGATAAAAGGTCTCCACGCCCACGGGGAGGGGAACCGGAGAATTACTCCCAGCTGGGCATCAAGAAAACCTGAAGCTGGGGCGGCCCCAGGCAAGTCTTCACACCCCCCTCTTGCCGCACCCCAGGTTCACCTTCAGAAGTGACGCGGGAAAGCCTGCAAGGACAGTGGAAGGACCAGACCCTAATACCAGGAAGGCTGCCTTTTGATCACGGGGGCCATCTGAAGCCCCACAGCTTTCCCAAGATGGGGGGGGGCAGGGTACGGAGCTGCGGATGGCGAGATGGTGGGCCTTCCCCTCAACCCCAGCTTCTCTCCGCAGCTGGGCGATGGGGCCCACTCAAGTACGGCCACCTGATATGGGAGAACCCCGGTTTCATCCCAACCAGGGCTGGGGTGCACGGCCTTAGGGAGCCTGGCAGGCAGCCCCGGGGAGGGGCCCAGACTTTCCCCGGCCCCACCCTCCATCTCCTCCCCAGGCCGGGCGAGAGGAAACTGAGGCGGGAGGCCGGAGGCGCGGGCGCCGGGCGCGCCCCTGGCACGGTCCCCGGGAGGCGGCGGGCGGGCCTGCTCCACCCCCGCGCCCCGCCCGTGCAATCCGGCGCTCGCGGGCGGGGCGGGGCCGCTGGCAGCACCGCCCCGAGGGGCCGGGGAGGGGGCGGCGGGAGGTGTGCGCGCGGTGGCCGCCCCGAGCGCCGGCCAGGGCGGAGCGGGGCCCCCGTGCGCTGCCCGGCCCGGGCCATGACCCCCGCTGCTCTGTCTTGCAGGCTCGTCGTCCCGGCCCCTGGAGCCCGGCCACCGCTGCCGCCAGCGCCCGGGCGGGCCCCGTGCGCCCCGGGCGCGGCTCCGCAGTGAGCCCCCCAGGAAGCGGTGAGTGCCCCTCGCAGCGCGCGCCTCGCCGCCTGGCCCGGCGCTGCCCACCCACCCCTGCCAGAGGACGCCGCGCTCCCGAGAGTCGCAGCCGACCAGGCGGCGTCCACGCCCCGCAGGCTCCGGCGGCGGGAAGGGCGCGCCCGGGGAGGCCAGGGGGTGACGGGGGGCGGTGGGGGACCCTCGCGGGCCTGGGCGTCCCCCCAACCCCAACTTCTCACAGACTTTTCTCCCAAGAGGACCATCTGGGGAAAGTTGGGCCCAGAGCTCTAGCTGTGTTGCAACTTACCCCGGGCGAGTGGGGGTGTGCCCGCGCGTAGACGCCTCTGGCCCCCCACTCTCCACCCGACACCCCGCGCTGTCACGAGGTCCTCGGGAATGGGCCAGACCGCCATTCCTAAGAGCTGGAACCGAGCCTGGCGGGGGGGTGGGGGCAGGAGGCCTCGAGAGGAACCATTTCCCCTCTATCGAGTATTTCAGACTATATTATTTATGAGCCGCCTCACTTAGGGGCCCCTTTGGCTCCCGGGGCATCAAAGCAGGTTTGCAACCGCAAAGGGCGACCAGTGTGAACGCACGCGCGACTTCTCCGGGCCGGCTGAGCTCAGCGGAACGGGGGCGGGGAGGGGGGCTCTCAAGAAGGGGGACCCGCAGCTCCACTCGCCCCGCCGGTTGGGGGGCCTGGTCAAGGGCGGTCGCCCTCGATCCGGTCCGGAGGCACGGGGCTGTTGGGCCGCCGGTGAATCACGGAGGAAGAGCAGGTGGGCACTTCTGAGGGAATGGAGCCTTTGTGGCACAAGCACCCCATCTTACAGATGAGGAAACTGAGGCTGGGAGAAGCAGAGCTGGATTGGCAGGCCCTGGCCTCTCCTGCCCCACCCCTCAGGAATCCCCTCACCTGTCCAGGCCACACCCACCTTGGATTCTATGTCCCCACCCTCTTACGGTCCAGTCCGATGGATGGATGGATGGATGGATGGATGGATGGATGGGTGGTTGGGAGGGAGACCAACAGTGTATTTATGGAAAGACTTAATCCCTTTGCAAGCCCCAAGAAGGCTGAATCTAATCACCACCTAATCTCTTCTCCGTGGAAGCGTTTCCCTTGCTTGTGGGGTGCAACTCAGTGGGCACTGAGCTGGAGTTAAGTCACCTCTGAGGCCTGGAGCTGGGAACTTTCCCTGGCTGCCATAGAAATGGAGCATTGCTATCTATCTATCTATCTATCTATCTATCTATCTATCTATCTACTTAGATTTTATTTGTCTATTTGACAGAGAGAAACACAGCCAGAGAGGGAGCACAAGCAGGGGGAGTGAGAGAAGGAGAAGCAGGCTTCCCGCCGAGCAGGGAGCCCGATGTGGGGCTCAATCCCGGGTCTCCAGGATTATGACCTGAGCCGAAGGCAGACACTTAACGAGCCCCCAGGCGCCCCAGGAGCAATGCTATTTAATGTGTACTGAGCACTTGTCCCGTTCCAGACCCCGCAGGCCCCATCACCTGCCTGGTCCCTATTCATCCTCAGACCAAGGAGTGGTGTTATCCCCATTTTACAGATGAGGACACAGAGGCTTGTAAAGGTCATGGGGTGGGTAAGTGGCAAGGCCAGCCCTTGAACCATGAGCCCCGACAATGAATTGCTCTTGAATATGACAGGGGCCAGGCCAGGCCTCGGGGACCAGCACATGCCACACCACCCCCCATTAAAATATTATGAGCATATCATATACACACGGGAGTATGTGCACATCAAAAGTGTATACCAGATCCGGAAATAGGAATGTCCTCCTGCCTCTCCCAGCGGCAGTCTTCCTCAGTGCCAGCGGGGGGGCCCCATGTTTCCCTCAGGCAGTGCCACATCCAGAAACCCCCAGGGGGTGAGCTGGTGGGTTCTCTCTGCTATAGTCTGTCGCTCCTATCATCCAGGCTACTATGAAAAACAATTGCATGTTTTTTGGGGCACCTGGTTGGCTCAGTCAGAAGAGCAAACGACTCTTGGGGCGCCTGGGTGGCTCAGTCGGTTGGGCGACTGCCTTCGGCTCAGGTCATGATCCCGGAGACCTGGGATCGAGTCCCACATCGGGCTCCCTGCTCAACGGGAAGCCTGCTTCTCCGTCTCTCGCGCCCCCTGCTTGTGTTCCCTCTCTCACTGTGTTTCTCTCTGTCAAATAAATAAATAAAATCTTAAAAAAAAAAAAAAGAAGAAGAAGAAGAAGAGCATACGACTCTTGATCTCAGGGTTGTGAGTTTGAGCCCGACAGTGGGTGTGGAGCCCACTTTAAAAAAAAAATTTTTTTTTTTTAAAGATTTTATTTATTTGTTTGATGCAGAGAGAGATTGAGAACCAGCAGAGGGAGAGGGAGGAGCAGGTTCCCCGTTGAGCAGCGAGCCTGATGCGGGGCTTTATCCCAGGACCTCGATATCATGACCTGAGCTGAAGGCACTTAACTGACTGAACCACCCAGGTGCCCCTAACTGCATATTTTTAAATAAACCCTGTGGTTAATTAATCATTAGCTTGACTTCTAATAGCATAGCTCTTATTTTTAAATAAAAATTTGTGTTGACCTAGAACATGCAAAGCTACACAAACCCTAAGCATTGAGCTTGATTCCGTAGGGGCTCAGAGTAGGCAGTGGGCAAATGTTTTACCCAGAGTCCCATGGTCAATCACGGGGAGCCCAAGGCTGAACCCTGGTGTCCCAGGAACCTTCTCCACAACAGAAAAATAGGTGGGGATTTCACTGGGTGCCTTTGCCTTCCTGTCCCCCACATCCTCTTTGTTTGTTTGTTTGTTTGTTTTTTATAAATCTCTGGCAAAGAATCTGCCAGTTTTCTTTTTTTTTTAAGATTTTATTTATTTATTTGATAGAAACACAGGGAGAGAGGGAGCACAAGCAGGGGGAGTGAGAGAGGGAGAAGCAGGCTTCCCGCAGAGCAGGGAGCCCAATGCGGTGCTCGATCCCAGGTCTCTAGGATCATGACTTGAGCCAAAGGCAGTTGCTTAACCAACTGAGCCACCCAGGCGCCCCATCCTCTTTGACTTCCTGTCGGT
>PITA01014927.1:9598-37851 GCA_004023965.1 Spilogale gracilis | reverse complement strand
GAAGAAAACCAAGACATTCCCTGTCCCTCCTGGGAGCCCAGTGCAGCCAGCCTGTTAGAAACTTCTTCCTTGTGTCTGCAGTGAGGAAACAGGTGTGGGGGGCTTGCCCATGTCCCCCGGCTGGGAGGGGCACCAGGTTCCGTCCTCACTCTGTGGGTCCACCCACCTAGCCAACCGTCACATTCCCCAGCTATGACTCTTCGCCCCAGCCCTCTCCTTGGGCTTCAGGTGAGGTCTTTTTTGAGCCATGACCTCCAGGGGCCATTCTGACTCTGTCTAGGAGGTGGCCCTGCTGAGACCTGGATCTGACTTCCGGCTGGACCCGGCCTTCCACTCACTTTCCCTCTCTGGGCCTCCCCCCGTCCTCATCTGGGAAACCCGAGCAAGCATCCAGACCACCTAGGTGGCAAGCTGCCAGATTTCGCAAATAAATACAGGATGCACCTGGCATGCGGCTCTCACTCTCGAGGTCGTGAGTTCAAGCCCTACGTTGGGTGTGGAGATTACTTAAAAACAACATCTTAGGGCACCTGGGTGGCTCAGTGGGTTAAAGCCTCTGCCTTTGGCTCAGGTCATAATCTCGGGGTCCTGGGATCAAGGCCCACCTGCATCGGGCTCTCTGCTCAGCACGGAGCCTGCTTCCTCCTCTCTCTCTGCCTCTCTGCCTACTTGTGATCTCTCTCTCTGTCAAAGAAATAAAATTAAAAAAAAAAATTTAAAAACAAAACAAAAAACCGGACACCCAATTAAGTTTGAATGGCAGATTCATGGATGAAGGATTTGGGGTCTGAGTATGTCCCATGCAGAAATTGGGCCTCTTGATATTTTATCTGGAGCCTTTATCTCCGGCCCCTTCCAGCTCTGGATGCGTGATTCCCTCCAAGAAAGACGTCCCTTGCACTCTAGAGCCCAGCGTCTCTGGTCCACAAAAGTAGAACCTGAAAGACGTCAGCCTGCTCCGGGTCCGGACTTCAAGAAGTCAGTCTCCAGGGTCTCTCGGCGGTCCTATGTCTTAGACACTGTACCTCGCCGTTCTTTGTGCAGAGACTACATTGGCTTGCTTCTCTCTGCGCCGCCAACGTGTAGAAGGTGAGCTGGGGAGACCTCACTGCTGTGGGCTGGTAGTTTCTTCCATACTCTGTGAAAGCAGTGGAGGACAACTGGGCAGAGTGTGTCCTTCCCCCGAGGGGCTTGTGCTTTGGTGTGGTGTGCAAAGCAGCTGATTTGCATCTCTCTCCGTGGTGCGTGGGGGAGAGGCAGACCCTGCAGAAGGAAATGTGTGTCCTCGCCGTCCCTGCCACGGTAGGGTCCCCCAGTGGCCACTTGGCGGTAGAGCGATTTCTTTGCCCGGGTACAAGAAAGAACCTGTTTGATGTCAAGCTGTTGTGCGAATAATGGACAAGCTGATATTTCAAAGGGAACATAAACAGCCCCATGCCATACGAAAAGGAGCTTTTTCACACTCCTGCTCAAGTGTGAAAGAGGGAACGTTTATACCTGAACTAGCAGTTCTCCTGGGCCTGACTGCACTGGTCCCAGTTGCTGAGCAAAGGGGGACCCCTCCCAAGAGATCTGTGCTTCCCTCCCGTTGAATCTCTTTTTCCTCATGTCAGAAACCTGTATCTTTGTAATGACCACAGTGCAGAGCCTCTGTGGGTAGGATGATGGGGCTCTGAAGTCCAGCACTGCCCGGGTCAGGTTTCCTAGCCCCAGGACCCCTCAGAGCTCTGTCCCCGCCCCCATCTATAAAATCGGGCGGTGGTGATGTTTCTGTCCTAGGGCATTGTTAGGGTTGGGTGGAGTGGTTTTTTCTAATAATCTCAGCCCAGGACTTGGCCTCTTAAAAGCATTAGTGGGATATCTACCGGCTCTCATGGCTGTGATGCTGGCCTCTTCCCCACCCCGCCCCATCAGGCCTCCATTCACCCAGGGATAGAATCAGGCTTCAGCTCCTCCCCTTCTGAATGGCTGGGCCCATTCACTGGGCTCCCTCCGCAGTCTGTGCCCCGGCTGGCTGGCCGCCAGCAGCCCCAGCACAGAGGAACCCCCACGGGAGCGCCTCCTCCTGAGAGGGCAGCCAAGACGGGGACATCTACGTGGCACACCCCTAAGGCAGTGCCTCCGCGGGAGTGCTCGCGGACAGGACTGTCTCCCAGGCAGGTGGCAGTGCCTATTTGACAGGCGACGACATTGAGCCTGGGGGGCTGAACTTCAATACCTCCGGCTCAGAGAGGGCAATGACTTGTCTGAGTTCTTGGACCCTGGTTCTTCCTTGTTCCTCCGAGCCACTCCAGACGTCCTGTCCTGTGGGGAGGTAGAGGCAGGGTGACCAGAGTCCCAGCCCGTGCACTGGGACAAGAAACATCGGTTTGTGACAATTCCCCATTTGGGAATTTTAGGAAGCAGACACAGAATCACTGCACACTGACATGACCCCTCCATGTGACCTGGCCTGACCCTGGCATGGCCTCTTGTCCCTGTGTCCCCTGAATCTAGGCTGGGGCCAGTCCTGGTTCCTCCTCCTCCTCCTCTTGCTTCCTTGATCCCTCTTCTTTTTTCTCCCTCCCTCTCCCCTTCCTTCCCCTCTTGTCCCTCTCCTTTCCCCGTTCCTCTCTCCCTCCTTCTCCTTTCTGTGCCTCCCCCTCCACCACTCCACCTTCCTTCCTCCCTCCCTCCCTCCTTCCCTCTCTCCTTCCCTCCCGGAATGTTTTGAAATGGGTATGTTTCAAGTCACAAGACCGCTTTGCAGAGAACACCTGTCAGTTCAGGACCACGCTTAGGGAGGTGATGCTCCTGGCAGAGAATGACCCAGTCTTCCCCAGACCAGAGCCTCAGTCCCCTGAATGCATGTCCACTGCACCAAAGAAGTCTCTAGGAAAACAGGCTCTGATGCACAAAAGGGCGGCGGTCTGGGCCACTGCTAGGGAGGTGGCGGCGTCGGGCCCAGAGGCTGCCGGACCCCAGTTGCTATCTGTGTCCGCTCTTCTTTCGCTGCTTGACTTCTCTTGAAGTAGTTTCAGGCTTCCAGAAAAGTTCCAAGAACACAGTGTGCTCCCCCATGTCCTTTCCCAGAGATGAACACTTAGCCACATTTGCCGTGGGGTCTCTGCGCATGCACACACGTGTGTTGATTTCCCCGCTGACCCCTCTGAGTTGCGCTGCAGGCACGGTGGCCCGGGAGCCCGGACACCCGGCACGTGTGTGTCGCAGGAGCAGCAACGAGCTCTTACAGACTCAGGCTGGTGATCGAGATCGGAGCCCTGAATGTTGACTGCATCCTGTCGCCTCACAGACAGTTGTCTTTCTTTCCTTTTTTTTTTTTTTAATATTGTATTTATTTATTTGACAGAGAGAAACACAGCGAGAGAGGGAACACAAGCAGGGGGAGTGAGAGAGGGAGAAGCAGGCTTCCCGCGGAGCAGGGAGCCTGATGTGGGGCTCGATCCCGGGTCTCCAGGATCATGACCTGAGCCGAAGGCAGTCGCTTAACCAACTGAGCCACCCAGGCGCCCCAACAGTTGTCTTTCTTTTGACTATTCTAGTATTAGTCTATTTTTTTAAAAGATTTTACTTATTTTTTTTTTTGAGAGAGAGAGCACGAGTGGGAGAGGCAGAAGGAGTAGGAGAGGGAGAAGCAGAGTCCCCACTGAGCAGGGAGCCCTATGCAGGACTCAATCCCAGGACCCGGGGGCCATGACCTGAGCCAAAGGCAGATGCTTCACCAATGGAGCCACCCAGGCGCCCCAATATTTTTCAACAAACAAAAATACATCATGAATTTGCACCTTTTAGCCTCGGTGCCACTGCCCTGACGGTGCTGTCCCCCTGTGCCCACAGCACGGGGTGGCTTTTCTATAGCATTTTACACCCAAGTCCTAATCTTGCTTCCTCTGAGAGGCCTTCCCCATAAGTCACTGTCTAAACCCTGGGAAGGGATGCCCATAAGTGCACAGTGAATTCAGGGTGTGCAGCACACAGCGTTTCTACCAGGGCTGTGATGTGTGAGCTGCTGGCCGTGGCCCATGGGGGGTCGTGGGTGTGTTCATGAGCCCAACCTCAGGGCTGCAGACCCCTGGGAAGGTCTTTACCGCCCGGCTCACCCCCCTCCACCAACCCGGGGGGGCCCTGGAGTTGAGAATGTTCTGGCTCTAAGGCCCAGAGTGCTGGGTTTGAATCCTGACCCCACCTCTTGCTACCCATACAATCTTGCGCAAATTAACTAACCTCCTTGTGCCTCTGTTTTCCCCTCTGTGGAATGGGGATGGGGAAGGTCCCAACCTCCCAGGGCTGTGACAGGCACATAGTGAGTGCTCAAGAGATAACACCTGTTGGGGCGCCTGGGGGGCTCAGTCATTAAGCGTCTGCCTTTGGCTCAGGTCATGATCCCAGAGTTATGGGATCGAGCCCCGCATCGGGCTCCCTGCTCGGCGGGAAGCCTGCTTCTCCCTCTCTCACTCCCCCTGCTTGTGTTCCCTCTCTAGCTCTGTTTCTCTTTGTTAAATAAATAAATAAAAAATATTTTAAAAAAAGAGAGAGAGAGAGAGAGAACACCTGTTACTCCCACTGGCCTTGGGCTCTCCTTTCCTCCAGCCTGGCCCTTCCCCTCCCCAGGAAGGATATCCTCTCCTTGATATCAAATCCTGCAGGTGATTAGAATCCCCTGGGGAGCTTTTAAAAAATCTCAGGGCCAGGCCCACACCCCAGGCCAAGCAGCCTAGAATCTCTGGAGGAGGGCCCAGGCAAACCCGCTGCGTCCTAGGAGACAGTGCTCGTGTCTCTGCAGCGGTAGTGGACCTCCCCTGGGTGTTGTTGAGATGAGCCTGCAGGCCGGGTGGCGTCTGAGAGCCAGCATCACTCACAAGTTCCTGGTGGTCCCACGCTGCTGATCCCAGGACCACACTCTGGGGAGTGCGGCCCTGGAGAAAGACCCCAGCTGGAAACCACTCCCAGTCTTCCCTTTGTGGCTGTTCTAAATAATAGCATCGGACACTTCTCAGGCTTGAGCTCTGTGTCCTTCTGATCCTTCAGCCTTCCGTGCTGCTCAGTGAGAGTGCCAAGAGCATCATCCCCATTTTATTTTTTTTTAAGAATTTTTATTTATTCATTTGACACACAGAGTACAAACAGGGGGAGCGGCAGGAGAGGGAGAAGCAAGCTTCCCGCTGAAAAGGGAGCCCGATGAGGGGCTCAATTCCAGGATGCCGGGATCATGGCCTGAGCCGAAAGGCAGACAGTTAACCATCTGAGCCCCCCAGGTGCCCCCAGCATCGTCCCCATTTTAAAGATGAGGAAAATGAAGCCTAGCCACCAGTCTGTGGTTACCTGGCTAAGCCAGGCTCCGGTCCAGCCAGGAAAACCCCCAGCTCCAGAGCCCACTGTCCCTCTCCTGCTCTGACTCTCTCCCCTCCCACTCACTCGTGCTCTCTGTCTTGTCCCCAGACCCCCCAACCCTCCTAAGAAATGTCTCCAGGCCCCTCCTTTCTACCTGTCCCACAAACCCAACCTGGAAAAGACTGAAGCCCTCACCCAGGTTTCTCCAAGCCAGCCCCTGCTGAGCCTGCATGTCTCCCAGACTCCCAGCTGTTTCCCCACACCCTCACTGCCCCATCCCCCCCGCACGTCTGCCTTCCTTCCTAAGGCTCCGCAATTTCTGGACCAGGGCTGGACCAGGGCGTGCTGCTCCGACCTTAACAAGCACAGGACTCCCGGGGGGCCTTGTTAAAATACCGATTCTAGCTCAACACATCTGGGTGTGCCTGAGATGCTGCATTGCTAACAAGCTCCCCCCCTGGGGGGGGTCCCCCGAGGCTGCTGGTCCAGCGCACACCCTGTGCAGGGAGCGCCTGGGGGACCCCAGCATTTCCTAGCCACAGATGCCGGCCTCTGGGCAGGACAAGCAGAAGACGGGTTTCAGAGCACAGCTCGGAGCCTCAGTCACATGCCCACAGGGGAGATGCGAGGGCCTCCTCTCGTGGCCACCCTCCACGCCTCTCACCCCCCAGCCAGGCCCACAGGCAGCACCCTGTGAATGGAGGGAAGAGCCTCCCCTCCCCTACATGCCCCAGACCGAGGTGGGGGCAGCCCCAGGGTTGGAAACCCAGCTCTCTGAGCCTTGATTTCCGCGTGAGTGAGTGAGGAGCTGAGGACTGAGAGCACACACGTACCACCAGCTGCGGCCCTCAGGATGCTAAGGGCGAATCCCATTGCTGGCCGGCTGTGGGAACACTCGTGGGGACAGTTTTAACTCCCTTGGACTGAGGCCTCAGTGCCCTTAATCCGTTAGATCTCCAAAGAACTCGCATTGTAAGTGAGGGGCAGCACCCTGACAGCAAGTGAGCCCACTGTCCTCCAGCTCCAGCGTCTGAAGCCAGCCACCCCTGCAGCTCCCAGAAGAAAAGGCCAGGTCAGCTCCCCCCACCATGCGCTCACCCCAGCCGCACCCCACCCTCCAGATCTCCAGTCCGTAGCTTCGGAGGCATTGGAAAGTTTTTCCACCAGCAGAGACTCATCTTTGAGCAAACTCAGCCCAGATGTAGTCAGCACGCACCCTGACCTCACCCAGCCCTGGCGGCTTCTCTCCCCCTGTTTCCTGTTGTGTACCCGTGGGGCGGGGGCGGGGCGGGGGCCAGCCGCACGTGGCCAAGACCAACAAGCCCCTCCTCTCTCCACAGGCCCCCACAGAGCCACCACCCCGCAGCCATGGGGCTCAAGCTGTCCTGCCTGAAAGGTAAGGGGGGTAGCTCCCCACCAGCTTCTCTGGGGCTGGGAGAGGAGCGGGGAGGGGAAGGTGTGAGACAAGAGAGAGTGGGAGGGTTATGCCCTTGAGAGGGAGGGGGACCACAGCTTAAAGCAGCATCTGTATACAGCAGGTGCCTTATAAACTCTTGCTGTGATTCTGAGCGCCCCTGCAGGCCTTCCCCTGTCACTGACAGGCGAGTGCTGTGGGAAAGTCACAGCCCCCTGGGCCTTGGCTTGTCCCTCAGGGTGATTTCCCAGCCCTGGAGGGTAAGGGAGGAAGAGCCCCACCAGGCTCTCACAGGGGAGCTCTCCACCCCCTGGGCCTGCGGGGGTTGGGATAAACCAACTGGGAGAAGGTCCTAGAAGGACACCAGATCACTGTGGAATGTGGTAGCAGTTGGCAGAGACAGCCCAGACACCTGTCCTGTGCCCTAGACCTTCTGTCTGGGGTCTGGGTGACCCAGGGGCACCGCAGACCAACGTTGCCCACACAGAGACCTCTCCCCTTGAAGCCCATTATTCAGCGACAAATGCTCCTCAGTTGGAAATCTGGGAGTCGTTCTGATGGTCCCTCGCCCATGTGTGACATGATCATGACATGCTGACTCACCTCCTGGATGGTTTTGGAGGCGCCCGTAACCCCATCTCTTCGCCACCGGAGGTCAGGGGCACGGGGAGGTGCTGGCCAGACTGAAGGACCGTGTTCCATCTCTCTGCTGGGATGGGTGAGCTCAGGAGAGCACCTGGGTGGCCCAGCTTGGGGCTTATGCCCCGTCCCCTTGGCCAGGGAGTAGGGCATCTTGATGGACAGTTCCTCAAAGACAACTCGGGAGTGCGGGGCAGGGATTCCCCTGGAGAAAATCAGGGTGTCGTGGGCGAGGTGGGGATGGGATGCTGGAGAGCTGTAGGCGGCCCACGCCCCTGCAGGAGTGGAGGGCATTTGTTGGGTGGGCGTCTGGGGGGTAGAGGGCAGTTGCTCCAGACTGAGACCCTGGTGCTCCAGGACCCTCCTCCTTTGGACCTCGCCGCGGGTCCCCCAGCGCCGGGCACAGAGTAGGCACTCGAGACAAACTCTTGTTTTGGTCTGTAATCGTGGTGACATACATTAACATGCAGTTAGCTGTCCTAGCCGCTTACACGTGTGCAGTGCCCGGACACTGCCTACATCCATGCTGTCGTGCAGAGGTCCCCACCTCCACACCTTCTCCACGCTCCCCGTCACACACCAACTCCCCAGCCCCCCGCCAGCCCCACCTGTCACCACCCTACCTTCTGTCTCTGAGAGACTGCCTGCTCCAAGGGGCTCCTATCCACGCAGTGATACAGTAACTATCCTTTCATGCCTGGCTTATTTCACTCCGCGTAATGACCTCACGATCCTTCCCTGCTCTAGCGAGTGTCAGAATAGCCTTCCTTTTTAAGACCGACTTACATTCCCTGTGTGTATTGACCACATTTGATTTATCCGTTCATTCCCCCACGGACACGGGGCCACCTCTACTTCCAGCTGCTGGGACAGGATGTCAGGGACCCCTGGGACCACTTCCCTTCCAGCCCAAGGTGGGGACCCACCCAAGGGAGGCGACCTACACACTGAGAGCCTGAGCATCCCTGGGGAACACCCCATGCGCCGCCCCCCCCCACCTTTCCCCTTCCCTGTAGGACTGAGAGCCCAGGGGCCGGCTGAAGGCTCCTGGCGCTGGGGGCTTTTCAAAGGGCCACCTTCCAGCCAGGCCCTGGAGGAGCAAAGGGCTGGAATGTTGCTGGAGCAGCGAGGCTGGTTCTCATGTCTTCACTACAGCTCCTTGTCGGGGCCTGCCCCCAGCCCTGGGCTGCCAGCCCTCTGCGCACACCAGCCTCACCCAGCCCTGATCTCTGCAGGTGGCAGGTCTCTTGGGTGTGACAGGCAGGGGGAGGGTGTGGGGAAGGGCAGGGACTGGAGCACCAGACCCTCTCTCTGTACCTTCACCAAGATGACCCAGGCCCACCAGCCCAGAGGCCCCAGACCCTCCTCCTCCCATAAGGGACAGGCCACAGCGCAGCAACTACCAAGTGTCCGGTGCCCCGTGGCCCCTTCCTTCCGCACTGTTGTCTGCATTACCTTCTCGGCCTTCGTGCCCGCAGGCATGGGTGCTACACCACGGTGGGGCTGCGACGCGTCGGTAGGTCCTGTCTGGCTGTCCGTGGTCTGTGTCTTTCCATGCTCTCTAAAGCCTGTGTGCCATCCCCCACGAGTGTGTCTCTGGGTGGAGCCAACAACAACAACCAACTTGTTGCTTTTGTAAATCGTGCCATTTTGAACATCTTTGATTTTTTTTTTTTTAAGATTTTATTTATTTATTTGACAGACAGAAACCCAGCCAGAGAGGGAACATAAGCAGGGGGAGTGAGAGAGGGAGAAGCAGGCTTCCCGCCGAGCAGGGAGCCCGATGTGGGACTCGATCCCGGGTCTCCGGGATCATGACCTGAACTGAAAGGCTGATGCTTAACAACTGAGCCACCCAGGCGCCCTGAACATCTTTGATTTTTTGATTTGTTAAATTATTATGTCTTTGGTATAAATTCTAGAAATGAGAAGGCCCCAGCCAAGTCAGAATACATGGTGAATTCTTCTTGGGGGCTGAGCCGGGGCAGGGCCCTGTTCTGTGCATATTCTGTGTAGATCCACTCCCCTGTCTCCACAACACCCAAGTGAGAGACCCCAGGATCTCCAGTTTCCAGGTGAGGACGCTAAGGCACAGAGAGGCAGCGCCATTGGCCTGAGGCCACATAGCCGGGACCCGGTGGGATCTGAACCCGGGCAGGCTCCATCTAGAGGCCTTGCTCCAACCACCGTCAGTATGGCCTTTGCAGAAGGAAACATTTTAAGTTGACATTTGAAGCAGTCGCTGTAGCCAGAAACGTTATCAACAGGTTTCTCCTTCATCTTCATAGTCTGTCAGATGGTGTCAGAGTTTCCTGGAGCTGCTGTAATGTATTACCCCAAACTGAGGGGCTTCGGGCAACAGAAGTGCGTTCCTCCAGTCTGGAGGTCACCGATTCTAACCACGCTGCCTCTGAAAGCTCCGGGCGAGGGTCCTCCCTGCCTCTTCCCGCCTCTGGGGACTCCAGGCGCTCCTGGGCATGTGGCCACGTCCTCCCGGGTCTGCTTTCGTCCTCACGTGGCCTCCTCCCTGGGTCTCTCTGTGTCCTTTCTCTTAAGAAGACACCAGTCTTTGGACTGAGAACCAGCCTTAAATCCAGGATGATCTCATCCCCAGATTCTTCAAGAATCACATCTGCAAAGATCTTATTTCCAAATAAGGCCACGTTCTAAGGGTCTCTGTGGATGTGGATTTTGGGGGACACTCTTCACCCCACCACAAGTCACTTCACCCCTGAGCCCCACACATGCAGGCTGACAGCAAAGACAGCCCGAGGTGGGGACCGGTGAGAGTGTGGCACGGAAGGGAGGAGCATGACTGCACTGAAATCCTTCTGTTTCTGGTCCCAAAGGAGACTGGGCACAGGGGAACACTGGAAGTGGGGTCCTGCTGCCCCCAGTGCCTGGCCACGACAGCTGTGCTGGTGGGAGTGCACCGCTGTCCAAAGAGCGCCTCTCCCGTGCCCCCTGGTGGAAGGGCTGGTGTGGGCCGGGCGTCCCTGTGGGCCAGGCGCTGTTCCCGTTATGGGGTCCCTCAATTTGCCTTATTACAGCTGGACAGTGTAGGTGACTTCACAGTGGGGAGACTGAGGCACAGGGCACTCTCATGGGCCCTGGATCCCGTGGCTGATCAGGAGGGGCTTGGCTCAGCAGGCAGGGGAGGGGTGAGTGGTTCCCTGGTTTGTGGGTTCGTGAGCACGTTCTCTCCAGGTCGGCGGCAGACAGCACTGCCCTGGGGAATAGCATGGTGGGGCGCCCAGACCTGCGGCCTCCGCATCACTGGGAACTTTCCGGTCAGGCATGTGGGCCCGGCCCCGAGTCAGAAACTCTGGGGGTTTTTAACAAACCCTCGGGGAATTCCAGTGCCTGCTCAAGTTTGAGAGCCCTGGTGACCTGGCTTTAGATTCAGAAGGATCTGAGTTCAGATCCCGGGTGAGTCCCTGACAAACTGCCATGTCGTAAAAATAACTTCACGTAGCAAAGCCTCAGCTTCCCCATCTGTAAAATGGAGTGATGAGCGGGACCGTGGGCCGGGCCAGGTTTCAAGAGTTATCTGAGATAGACTGGCACTGAAGATGGTGCCCAGTGGACAGGGTGTCCTATCTGCCCCGGCCTTCTGTACCTTCCCACTCTGGTGGCAGCTGCAGGTGCAGGGGAAATCAATCTGGAGGTGTGGACTTTCCTGGGGGGCCACCTCGGGCGCCGGCGTGGTCTCCGGGGTGCCCCAGAGGGCGCCGGTGCCAGCCCTGGCCAATGACAGTGTCGCCGTGGAGACAGGCTGTCCCAGTGGACTGTCTTTCTGGGGACACCCAGGACCAAAAGGGAAGGGCACCAGAAGATGGAGACTCTGTCCGGGGTTGGTGACTCATGTGTTTTAATGACTATTTGTTAGAACAGTTTTAGATTTATAGAACATAGTTTCAAATTTACAGTTTCCCCTCTAGTTAAAACTTGCATCCACTCGGTCCCTTCATCGCAGCCCCTGAATGGGCCCAGATACATCATCACCAATAACAGCCCTGCTTTGTTCAGCTTTCCTGCTCTCCCCTCAGGCCCGTTTCTTGTCCCAGGAGCCCACCTACACTCAACTGGCCATGTCTCCTCAGGCGCCTCTGACCATGTCAGTTTCTCAGAAGCTCGTGTCTTTGTGCCCTCGGCCATCTCAAGGAGGACTGGCCGTCTGTTTGGGAGGACACCCCACCATTGGGATCTGGCCGATGCTGGTGGGGGTCTTTAGTCTCCTGTGCTGAGCAGGTGACAATGGTGGGGACTGGGAGCATGGGTCCGCCCTCCCCGGCACCTCTGACGGCCCAGGCATTTCTCCCACTCCCCTTGCAGGGGGGCTCAGGACCTCTCCTCCACTCGGCCTGTAAGCCAGGCATGGGCTGGTTGGGGGCTGGTGGTCACGATGCCCCTTTGTGACTGGTGTTGGGAGGCCTGAGGCTAGACACAGGTCACCAAGAGTCAAGACGCAGCATGCCTTCTAGGGCAAACTCTCAGTTCGAGCCGTCCGACGCTGCGGGCAGAGCTGGTAGAGACGCTGCTCATTGCATGAACGCCGATTGTATCCCTACTGTGCGCCGAGCCAGGGCCAGCTCCGGGGCTTCAGACATGAGCAAGGCAGCCGTGCTTCTTGACCGCACGGAGCTGGGAGAGTAAAAGAGAGGGGAACGTTACCCAGAACGGCCACCTGGCCACCTGAGGGCCGCCGACTGCACATGTCGGAAACCCTTGGCCCGGCCCGCAGGCAGGGGTGGCACCAGGGAAGCACGCCAGCCTGGGAGAGCTGGTCTGGGAGACAGTGGAACGGGAAGGAGAATAGCAGGTGGTCAAAGGGAGAAGCAGCCTGATGGGGAGGGGGCGGGGAATTTGGGGGTCGCTCCAGTGGGGGCTGGGAGCTCCATGTAAAGGGAGGGATCAAGGCGTGCATTTGGCTAATACATTTTGAGGCATTTTCAGAACACATTGGGGGCTTCCTTTGTTTGGAAGGAAGGCGACATGGTACGGCCATGGTCAATGTCATAGTGTACCGAGCTTCTGCGTTCCCATCTGCGCAGTGGGCTGCAGCTTCCTGCCCATGGGATCCTCACTGTCTGCCCTGCACCCCCTCCCCACGGGGTACAGAGCCCGACCTGCCCTGTGTTCCCGCGAGACCTTCCAGCAGACCTTCCTGCTGACCGGCAGGCAGCTAGCTGTTGGGCGTCTGCCCCAGGCCCCAGGGAAGGGCCGTGGACAGCTCAGGAGAGGCAGAACCGAGGTGTGAACAGGAGACCCAGACCAGCGGATCGTGTGTGGACAGCCGTAATGGGAGTTAAGTGGTGTCGCAGTGCGCACAAGCCAGGTGCCAGCCTCTTGCAGCCCCGACATCAGAGCCACACGGAGGCAGGGAGAATTTGTTGTATTAGTAGTAGGGAGCACCAAATCAGGGCAGGCCAGGGGTCTAAGCCTCCGCTCTGCAGGGATGCACATTGCAGTCACGGGTGGGGTTTTAAGAACGGTGAGACCCTGGCCCGTTCCCCCAGAGGGTTGGGATCCATTGGGGTGGGGGGGTCGTGGGTCCCGGCATGAGTATGAGGCTTCCCAGCTGATTCTCCTGCCCATCCCAGGGTGAGAACCACGATCCAAAGCCAACATCCTTGCTTTTCACATGGAACCTGGGCTGGTGGCACATGTCCCCCAAGTGACAAGGTTGGCTTGGCTGGAAGCCCAGGAGGCAGGGGCTTAGAGGACAGGGAGACCCCTACCTGCTCCAAGGAGGGGTAGATAATCAGAGATTATCTTAAATGCCAAAGCAGATGGTACTTAATTCGGCCCCACCCTGTCCCCATGGGGAGAGCCAGCAGCCCTCCCGGCTCATGGCCTGGAATTAGCCCCATGTCCTGCTTAGGCTAACCACCCTGCTCCCCCGCCCTGACCCTACACCTGTTGTCCTGAGCAAGGAGGGAGGGGTGGCCAAGAGGGTCACAGTCAAGCTTGGGCTTCTGTGCATGGGGGCTCTGGAGCTGAGATGGCCCTGGATGGTGACAGGGGTGACAGGCCTTTAACCTGACCATCTCCTGGACATGCTGGAGGGCTGTGCCAGGAAGGGCATGACCTTGGGCAGGGCCGAGATGAGGAGGGTGAGGTTGTGCCTGGTCCTGAGGACAGGGCCCCCTTAAATTGTGTATCCAAAGCTCCTCAAGTGCCCCACTTCAGTCCCTCCCAGCTTGCAGGCAGGCAGGTCCTGGGGGGCCATCAGCAGGCAGCTCGGGCCCACTGGGGACTAGCCTGGGCCGTAAAGCCCAATGTTCACTCAGGCCACGGTTCCAGTGGGGGACTGTGGGGCCAGGGGCTGTGGGCCAAAAAGGCACAGGCCCCGAGGACACCTGTCCTTTGAGCCCTAGCCACCCCCCCCATAGCCAGCCTCAGTTCCCGGCAGCCCACATTGGCATCCTAAGCAGGTGCTTCCCATGTGTTGGTCAGAAGTGGGGGGCCATGCAGGGGAGACCATGAAGGCATGAGAAAGGGTGGGCAGCTCCGTCCGAACAGCTAGGGAGCCGTGTCCTGCACACACGGTTCAGTGAAAGGAACAAGGAGCAGAATGACAGGTCTAACACCACACATGTTGGAAAAAGGAAACAGATATGCCTAGGTGGGTGTTTGTACATGGAGACAGAGAATGTTCTGGAAGG
This sequence comes from Spilogale gracilis, assembly GCA_004023965.1. Classification (NCBI taxonomy): domain Eukaryota; kingdom Metazoa; phylum Chordata; class Mammalia; order Carnivora; family Mephitidae; genus Spilogale; species Spilogale gracilis. The sequence goes on along the minus strand of PITA01014927.1, from coordinate 23,799 downwards.
AGACCCTGGAAACAGTAACCATGCCTGCCTCGCAGAAAAACAAGGTGGCTGGGGGTCTGCCAAGAGCAGGGCCCACAAGGCTGAAGTCTTGAGCAGCCGATGTCTTCGACCTAGAGGGACCAGCTGGGCCCAGTGTCCCCACCCCCCGGGACTCTGGGGACTTCACTTTCGACTTCCCTGGCCCCGGTGGCCACACACTGGACCCCTCTCCTGAGAAGGAGTACTCCCAACCCTGTTCCTTCCTCTCTCTGCCTATTTACTCTCTCACCCCTTCACCTTGATCAGACCTCTCCTGAAGGAGCATGGCCCACCTTCCTCCTTCCTCCCTCCTTAGTCCGTCTCACTGTATTAGCCCCTCTTCAGAAAATGTTTTATTTCTTCTTTCATTACTTTATTTTCCAAATATATAAAGTACCTCCGTGGTACAGAATGTAAAATGTCCAAAAGAATACGTAGGAAAAAGTCAGTCTGCCCTTGCCACTCTCCTAGCCACCTTCTTGGAGGCAGCCATAGTTAACTGCTTCCTTGGGTCTCCTTCCAGAATGTTCTGTCTGTATGCTCAAATATGGTCCTGGGTGTATCCCTTTCCTTTTTCCAGCGTGCATGGTGGCGTCACCGTCTGGCCGAGTTCCATCCCCGGGTCTGCCGGCGCGGGAACGGGCTCCCTCGTGGACCATGCCGTCCGCTCTTTGGCACAGCGGCATAGGGCATAGCAGTCCCTCATGCGGCCCCCCGCATGGTCTCGATGTCCCCAGGCCTTTACCGGCCAGGAAGCCTGGCCGTGGGACACTCCCGGAGTAGCACTGCTAGGTCAGATCCCAGGCACCCTGTCATTGTGAGAGTCTTGCCATGTGACCTTAGGGGCTGCACCAGAAGGCGCTGTGTCCCCCGCATGGGGGCGACTAAGCTAACAGTGGTAACGACCTGGGTTTTTTTTTTCTTTTTTTCATTCTTGCTGATCTCACGAGTGAAAGGTGCTATCATGGAGAAGTTTGTTTCATTTCTGCCAGAAAGGTTTGCGTTCTTACTGATGTATGACACACGGGCAAAGCAAGGTCATGGGCTGTCAGGGAGCCATTCCATGCGCCTTTACACACCGCCAGCATCCTGACCCCTCTGTCCTTTCCCTGCCCCCGACCTCTGTGTGTGTCACCTCTTTTGTTGAGCGGGGGTCTTCTAACGGTCCAAGCCACACCCGAGAGTCCTCTGAGACCCTCTGAAGTCACTGGGGAGACCCAAGGGGGCGGCACGAACTTGTCCCGAGCCTCAGTTTCTGCAAAGTGAGGACCAGGATGCCCTGGGACAGAGCTGGGCACACTTCCTGTCTGTCACCCTTGCATGTCGTTTGTCACCAAACGCATTTTTTATAGCCGACATGGTGCTGCCTCTGGGGGAACAGGGCGTGTGACCAGGGAGCTGGCTGGGGGGCCCACGGAGGGAGGACCCACAGCCTCAGGTGTCCTTGATGACTCTTGCTACCATCCTGCTTCCCAGATGCCAATGCCACTTGGGCCTTGAGCTTTTGCTCTGCTCCGCCAATTAAATGGTGGCCACGCATCCATGGGTCACCTTCCCACAGCTGGGAAGACACAGCCCCGTCCTCAGGGCTCAGAGTTTTGCTCAGGATAGCCCCACTCACCTGCCGCCTCTGCAACCAGCTGGAATCTACTCCCAGGGGCCCCTGGTGGCAATGATAGCGGTCCCAGTCCCACTAGGCGCCTGCTCCGGGCCAGGCTTTCCCAGACACCGGCCACTTCACATCACACACCCTTAGCAGGGCCCCACGGGTTACAGGTCACTCTCCTAGGGGAAAGTTTGAATCTTGATCCTAATAAGGGAGGCAGGGTGGATAGCCCCCTCTCAGTGATCCTCTCTGTGTTTTGCAAACGGAGGCTCAGAGAGGGTGAAAAGGTTGCTCAGCACACACAACTGGCTGAAGACAGAGTAGGGCCACCCAGCCCTGTGGCTCTGGCCACCCTCAGCCCCTGTCTGTGACTCCAGCCCGGCAGCTCTCCGGGCTCTGCCCAGAAAGGCTGCGGTATTGGGCGATTAGTAACAGCTAATGGTCATGGTTCTTGACTTCTCAATGGGGGGGGGTTTGGGGTTTGCTCCCCAAGCCCACCCCATTACCTAGAGTTTTTGGATTTCAGGGAGAAAAATATTCATAAAACTGGACGCCCATTTACATTTGAACTTCAAAGAAAGAAGGAATAATCGTGTAGTGTAAGGATGTCCCAGATGTTGCACAGGACTTATACTGAAAAATTACTTATATATATATATTTTTTAATTTGTATTTTACCTGGTAACTCCATCCCCAGGAGCCACGGGCGGCATCTGGAGACATTTTTTGGTGTCACAGCTAGAGGGCGTTACAGCCTCTAGAAGCCAAGGCCAAAGCCCTACAGTGCACAAAGCAGGGTCTGCGAGGTGGGGCGCCGGCGCTGGAACCCTGAGCCGCACACAGCAACATCTCCTGCAGGCGGGGCCGCCGCAAGATGCTAGATGGCTGCACTGCCATCCCCCTGGCCAAGACCACAAAGCCTCCCAGAGAGGCTGGGGTCCGGAGCGGGGACTGGGAGCCCACCAGAATCCATGCCCCGCCCCCACGCTGGGAGGCGGCAGGCAGGCGGCTGCGGGTGCTGGGGGGGTACCTTCTCCGCTCCTTACCGCACCCACTCCCCCTTCCGGCTCCTCCTCCCAGCTCTTGCTCCAGCAGCTCATCCCCGACGCAAGCTGGGGCTTTTTCCTTAATTAAAAAGAGATTTAAAACATCCACTGCCGGCTCCACTGGGCCCAGGCTGCCTCCTAAAGGTAAAACCACCCTCACTGGCCTGGCCTCGTCCATAATAATGCAAGGCTTTCTGCTTAATTGGAATGAAAGAAAGAAAGAAAAAAGATTAAGTGCCTCTGAAACCCTTGGAGGCATATGTGGGCTTGTTTTTTGAAAGACCTGCACTACATCCGACACCTCTGAGGAATTGGCTGGCCCCAGCACAGCCTGTTACCCCAGGGCCTTTGTGCCTGCTGCAGCTGACCCAGTGCCCCCTCCTTCCCTGTGTCTCCTGCCACACTGGACTCCCAGCCCTGACACCCTCCTGCTACGCCTCCCCATCGTCTGCTTCTTACTACTGACCCAGGCCCTTCGTACTCCCTGCTTCCTGGCCCTGGGAAGGCAGGCTCCATGTCGGTTCCCAATGACCCTGGGCAGGGCCTCAGTGTGCCCCTCTGGAAGATGGGCTTCTCACACTGTCAGCCTCCCTGGGAGGACCACGTGATGACTCCCTTCGAGGAGCTCACCCAGCAACCCCCCCCCCCACCGCAGCAATGTGAACCCTCCCGACAGCGGCTTGAAACACTAGGGCCCTCTCTATTTTTTTCCAGCTGATGCTGAAATCTTTGTGGCCTCTGCTCCACGCTGGGGTCCCTGGAAGGTGGAGGAAGGCATGGTATGGGGGGAGGAGCGGAGAAACATGTTGAGACTCTTTTCTCCTCTGCTGCGTTCCTAGCACCTGGAATGACACTTAGCCCATAGTGAGTGCTCACTAACCACCTGCCAATTGAGCACCTCCCCTGGGCCGCGGCTCTGCACCGCAAGAGAAGGGAGCATTAGGTGAGAGGGCTAGGGTCAAGCGAGGTGGGGTCCCAGCCGGCCAGCACAACCGAGAGTAGGGTCCGGAGCCTCGGGCCAGTCCAATCCAATAAGGAAAGCAGGTCTCCAAGGGTTAAGTTGGAACCAGGAATATTTTATGGGAGCCAGCCCTCACCAGCTGTCCCACAGCAAGGGTAGGACCAGGTCCCTGACCTGCGTTCGGGGGGGGGGGGGCTCGGCATTATAGCCGCTGGTGGCACCCAGTAGATACTCGATATTGCCCGAATCTACGAAAAAGTGCTAATATCAGAATCTCATGCTATTAATAACCACTTATGTTTACGGAGCGAGCTCCACGTGGCCAACTGTGTGGGTTTCTCACCTGCAAAATGCTCATAACGGTTGTACCCCTGCTTGGCTGGAGCGCAGACTTCATGGGTCTTAATCCCCCTCAGCGCCCCAGAGGTAGGGACGATTGTTTACCTTGGTTTTGCTGGGGTCCCTGCCAGGTGTATTGAATCCCAGGTGTACATCCTGGCCTCCACTACGTCGTGAGCCCAACAGAGTCACTGTGTGTGCAACCGTGCCTTTAGGAAGAGTGGACACCGTCCCAGGTACATTGTCCAGGCAGTCTCCAAGTCGGTGCCAGTCAGAGCGCCATTTTCAAAAGAAGCAGCAGAGGGCGCCCTTGAGCCATGAAGCCTGCAGAGGGCAACAGGTGGTGGCCAGGGAGTGGCCTGGGGGCTGTGGAGACCTGCCCCGGGAACTGGGGCATCCTGAGCAGAGCATAGGCCTGGCTCCGGGCTTCTGAAGGGTGAGAAGTGGTGGCTGGTGCCAGAAGGGGCAGGGCGAGAACGCGGGCCTGGAGCCGCGGCCCCCGCGTGTCCTCCTGGCATCTTTCTCTGAGCCCTGGTTTTCCCGCCTGGAGAACGGCTGTGGGCCCAGTATCCACCCACAGGGTGGTGTGAGGGAGCGGCATGGTCCCTGACCCCGGTCTTCCCCAGGCACCAGCCCACACTCACCCTTGGCCATGTCTCCCGCACTGGGCAGCCACACGCCCCATGCCAGGCACTTCATGCCTACAAGAGTGGTGTAACCCCTTTTATGGCCGGAAAACAGGCTCAGAGTAGTGCCCCGTGCTCCCACGGCCGCCCCATTCCCTACCCTGGCTGGTAGACTCACTTGAGTGCTTTTAAAAATCGTGGCAGCCCCAAGGTGCACGGGTGGCTCAGTCGGTTAAGCCTCAGACCCTTGATCTCAGCTCAGGTCTTGATCTCAGGGTGATGAGTTCAATCCCCAAGATGGGCTCCATGCTGGGCCTGGAACCTACTTTAAAAAAAAAAAAAAAAGAGGGGCGCCTGGGTGGCTCAGTTGGTTGGGCGACTGCCTTCAGCTCAGGTCACAATCCTGGAGTTCCAGGATCGAGCCCCGCCTCAGGCTCCCTGCTCAGTAGTAAGCCTGCTTCTCCCTCTCCCACTCCCCCTGCTTGTGTCCCCTCTCTAGCTGTGTTTCTCTCTGTCAAATAAATAAAATATTTTTTAAAAAATAAAAATAAAAAGTAAAGAAATTCCCGGGAGCCTGGGTGGCTCATTGCTTAAGCCACTGCTTTCAGCTCAGGTCATGAATCTGGAGTCCTGGGATCGAGTCCCGCATCAGGCTCCGAGCCCTGCAGGGAGTCTGCTTCTCCCTGTGACCTTCTCCCCTCTCAGGCTCTCTCTCTCATTCTCTCTCTCTCAAATAAATACATAAAAATTATTAAAGAAAGAAAGAAAGAAAAGAAAGAAAAGAAAAGAAAAGAAATCCTGGTGGCCTGAAGAGAACAGGGAAACGGGGCTCTCTGGGGGTGGGTCCTCCCTTAGTGTTCTTCAAACTTTCCACGTGATTCCTCGTGGGCAGCCAAGATGAAAAGGCACTCCCCTCGAGCAGGTTTCAGAGGAAGTCTGGCTTACAGGGCAGGGGCTCCCGTCTCACCCGCAGAGAGGGCGGGCTGCTGGGGGCCAGGGGTTTGGGCAGTCCGGCCTGCATGCCCCAGAGCAGCGGCCCAAAGTCAGGTGACTGCCGCACCCTGGAAAGCCTCCCTGTTGCACCCCAAAATCTTTCATCACTTCTGGGGCACTGGGGGTTGCTCCCCATCCCCTGCTTCCTCGGGGCCTGGCCCCCTGGAAGCCCAGCCCAGCCCACCCCTTCAGGAAATGGGCTTTTAATGGCCTGAGGCGGGCACATAATTAACAAGTAACAATTCTGGCTTTAGCACAAATGAGCTCCTTGTCTGGGGCAGGGTTTGCATTTGGTTTTAATCCCCAAAGTAGGCTTTATCTCCCGAGAGCTTTCCCCCTCTTGCTAGAGGCTGGGCAGCCCCCGGGGCGGGAGGGAGGGGGACGATTTGAGAGGTGCTAGAGTCCCGCCCTCCTCCTTTCCTCCCTCCTCTCTCCTCCCTCCCCCCCCCCCCCCCCCCCCCCCCCCCCCCCCCCCCCCCCCCCCCCCCCCCCCCCCCCCCCCCCCCCCCCCGCCATCTCCCCTCCCTTCTCTCCTCTCCGCCTAGAGCATCTCTCCGGGGCCCACTGAGTGACCCGACGCTTCCCTATTAAGAATGTGGGCTTTGTCGCTGAGCTCCCAGAACCTGTTAAAATGCAAATGTGGGGCCCGGGGAGGAGTGTGGCTCTCTCCCATTAGCATTTTATTTTAGAATTTGGAAATATTCTAGGAGGAAGGGGCCTTGGAGAGGGAGCAGGGAGGCTCCCTCCTGTTACAGATAACAATAACCAGAGCTTCCTTTTGTGGCCAGCACTCCCTGACACGGTCTTTATGGATGATTAGAGAGAAAGCTAACAGGGATTGAGCACCCTCGAGGCCCCTGGCTCACTGGGCAAGTGCGAATTCATTTCCTCAAGCCCAGCACCCATTCGAGGTGGGGACTGTCGCTTACAACAGCAACCCTGGGTTCGACTTTGTTCTTGTCTTTAGTGTTAAGCAGCCTCGGGCTTTTGGGGTTTCTGTTACTGTCCGTTACGGAAGGGACAGGGATTGGAGGCTGTTGGGCCAAATCTGGCACGAAGCCTGCCGTTTTGTCAATAAAGTTTTATTGGGAGAGGGCGTCTGGGTGGCCCCGTCGTTTCAGCATCAGACTCTTGGTATTAGTTCAGGTCTTAATCTCAAGGTCATGAGTCCCTGGAGCCTACTCTGAAAAGGAAGGAAGGAAGGGAGCGAGGGAAGGGGAAGGAAGGAAGAAGTTGCGTTGCCCCAGCCACTCATTCATTTGCCTTTGTCAGGGGCAGTCTCCTGTGACAACGGCAAAGCTGAGCAGCAGAAGACTTCAGAGCCCCCAAAGTAAGAAATACTTCCCGTCTGGCCCTTTCCAGAAAGTTTGCCAGCTCCATCCTATAGAGCTACGGTTACGAAGCGGAAGCGGCTGTCAGGGTCAGACACACTTCCCCGGCCCCACCACTCACTAGCTGTTCAACCGAGTGCGAGGTTTCCTCCCCTTTGGTCCTCAGTCTCCATATCTGTGAGATGGGTCTGGTTAGACTGCCCACCTTGGTGGGGAGCAGTGAAGACCGAGGGAGAGAGGGCGCATCTGAGTCTGGGATGCAGCAGGGGGTCTGTGGATGACAAGCATGATAGTGATAACAGCACAGGCTCCTCGGAGTGGCTTCCTTTTATCTGCGTTTGTTCTGGGACGTACTGCTTTCCACCAAGTTGGCAGTGGCTTCCGCGGGGAGACACAGCCTCTTCCCACAGAACTAACTGGGCTGGTCATTTTGGGGTGCACCAACCCAGGGAGGAAATAGGATCGGGGTTCAGGACGGGGAGGGGGCTGGGGCATTGCCTGGGAGAGCCAGTTTGCAGGGAGTGAAGGAGGAAGCCGTGCCGTCTGCCAGGCTCCCTGCCATCCTCTGCCGGCCCACAGACGTGGGTCCAGCCACCCCACTAGTCAGAGGGAACACAGTCCAGAGCACAGCCTCACTCCTGACAGCAGCTGCGGGCTCAGGGGTTCAGTGATCCCCTAGAAAGACACGCACAACTCACTGAAAGTTCTTGTACTTGTGATGATGATTTATTACAGGGAAGGTTCCAACTGGCCAAGCCGAGGAAGTGTATAGGGCGGAGTCCAGGAAAATTCCAGACAGAGCGCTCATTGTCCTCTCCTCACAGTCACAGATGTGTTACAATCTTGGTATAGTCATGCACACACACACACCCACACACACACACACACACACACACAGAGTGGTGCCAACCCAGGAAGATCACCTGAGCCTCCGTGTTCAGAGTTTTTACTGGGGGTTCGGGGCTGAATTGTGACCCCCCAAAATCCATATATCGAAGTCTTAGCCACCAGGACCCTAGTATATGACCTTATTTGGAAATGGGGTTGCTGTAGATGTAATTAGAGAAAAAGAGGGTTATTATGGATTATTATCCATGACCCAACATGACCAGTGTCCTGAGGAAACAGGGACCTTTGGACAGAGACTCACACATGGGGAGAAGCCATGTGAAGACGAAGGCAGAAATCGGGGGGATGCGTCTGTAAGCCAAAGGACCCCAAACTTTGTCCACGAACCGCTGAGAACAGGGGGAGAGGCGTGGGACACGGTCTCCCTCACGGCCTCGGGAAGAGCCAGCCCTGCAGGTCCTGTGCTCTCCACATCTGGCTTCCAGACTCGGGGAGATGAGCTTCTGTGGTTGGAGCTGCACAGTCCGTGGCCCTCTGTCCCGGCAGCCCAAGGACACACACGCTGGGACTCTGTCACAAAGGCACTGTCCACGGCCCAGGAGGCACGTCTGTCTCCAGTCCCTCCGGGTGTCACCCCGAGGCAAACAGGGCAGCCCAGGGGCTTAGAGGTGGCCTCCCGGATGGGGGGCGCAGAGGCCCACATGCCCAGGGTGGCCCCCGTAGATTTAGAGCCAGTGCACCTCCCGCTGTGCCGGCTGCTGGCGGCTTTTCTGCGCGCACAGCCCACGTCAGGCTGCAGGTGGGCCAAGAAGGTGGCCCGACTCCATTGCTTTAGGTCACCTGATGTCTCTGCTTTTGTGGATTCAAACAAGCTGTTTTTGACAGTCCAGGCATGAACTGCCCATCAGAGGAGCACCCCTTAGGGGACCCCGAGAAGCCCCTGGTGATTTTCCCACAGCACAGCGGGTACGGCCTTCCCACCGCGCACCTGCTGTCCTCCTGTGGTCGGGGCGAGCTCTGTGGACCGCATCCGCTTTCAGTTCTGTCATACGACAAGTTTACCCTCAAACTCTGCGCCTGGAACATGTATTATCTCCATGTATGTGGCTTGGGAGTTCAGGAACGACAGCACTGGGGGCTTGTGGCTCAGGGTCTCTTGTGAGGGGACATTTGAGCGGTCACCCAGGGCTGCAGCGTGCTCTGAAGCCTGGATGGCGCTGGAGGACGCCCTCTCCTGGGCACTCCCTCACAGGGCTGCTGGCGGGAAGCCTCAGCCCGTCACACACCCCCACCCCCCAGCTCCTTGTGTGTCCCCAGAGCGAGACGCAAGGAAGAAGCTGCCGTCTTTTGTGAACTTGTCTTGGAAGTCCCACGCCATGCTTTCCGTCATACTTGGGGACAAGCTTAAGAACCACTGAGCGCCCCCAGGGGCCGTCGAGGAGCAGGAATGACAACCAGGACATTCCCCAGCTCTGGGGGCCAGTGACCCAGATATAGTCCTAGGCTGTTTGGGGCGGAGAACAAAGTGTTGTGGGGTCTAGAGACAAGGAGTCTAGCACCCAGTTTGGCAGTGCCTGTAGGTGTTTCTCATTTCCAGTTTTCAGCACTCCACGCGCTCTCTCCGGGGCATTCTGTGGGCCCAAGAGAGACAGCTAGGCTGGTTCTGTGAGATGTTAACAGGCATTCCTTCAGAAACAGCGCCCCGAGGTGACTTAAGTTCAGGAAGCCCAGGGTTAAGCTCAATGAAAGCTGCTTCCCTACTGCAGGACTTCTCAGAGCCTTTAAGTCTCTAATATGCATGAGAATCTCCAAGAGAAAGATAGATTAGATGGGATCCAGTCAACATTCCAATATGTGGTGTTCCCAAACTCATGTGATCGTGGAAAGCCCTTCCTGAAGGAGTCTCAGGAGGCCAGTGATCCTGGGAACACACTTTGGGAGCTGCTGTTTGTAGCTGGTTGTCGGGAGGAAGTGAGGGTCCCGCAGGAATGTGATGTGATCAGGCTCACAGTTTCCAGTGGAGAGACTGGTCAGGGGCGTGCGGAGGGAGAGAGAAGGACAGCAAAGATGCTGAGGGATGACGCCTGCGGGCTTGTCCTTGCTTAGATTAGCACGGGGGTCGGAGGGTGCAGAGGTGCAGCGGGAAAGGGAGGACTTGGAGCGTCCTCCAGAATGGAGCGAGGCGCCTGGTGTGGTGACACAGGTGCCCTTCTGTCTGCGGGAGGTCTGTCACGGGGCGTGGCCAGCCCACCTGAACCTCAGCAGCCCCAGGACCACAAACTCACCAACGTGGAAGAAATGGACGGATTCCGGGAAAGCACAGCTTACCCAAACTGACACAGGAAGACCCCGAAAGCCTGACCCAGCCCCCTGTCGATGAAAGACACTAAATTTCAGTCGGTGACGTGAGAGAGAGGTGTTGGCAGACAGGCTCCTGTCCTCTTAGAGCCGTGTTCTGGCTGGGCGCCCACTGCTCTGGGCGCTGGGGCCACGTTAGTGAACAAAGCAGGGGAAACTCCGTGCCCTCCCCGAACGAGGCAAGCTCGGACAGGCCATCCAGTGGCCTTACGCCTCGGCCACCCCGTGTGTGCAAAGTGGGGCCAGCAGATCCCCTCCTTCCTGAGGAGCGGCGCGGAGGGAGGGAGGGAGGGAGGCAGCCCACCCCCGGGGCAGTTCCCAGCGGCCACTGATGCTCGTCTCCCTGTTGTGCTTGTGTGTGTGTGTGTGTGTGTGTGTGTGCGTGTACGTGTGTCCCACGGCCTGCCCTCTCAGGCTTTAAAATGTGTGGCAGCAGCAGCAGCAGCCATGATGAGGCCCCGGTCCTGAGCGACAAGCACCTCGATGTCCCGAACATCATCATCACCCCACCGACACCCACAGGCATGATGCTGCCGCGGGACTCCAGGCAGACAGGTGAGGCCGCCCTCCCACCGCCGCCAAGCGTGTCTGGGGGGGTCTGGCTGGGGACAGCTCGCAGGGGCCCCCTTCATGCCGCAGGGTCTGAGCTCTGTCCCCATCTGCCGGGTTCTGTTAAAAACTGATGCTCGGATCTGCGTCCACTGCACGAGGGCCCCTCACGTGTACCGGCCTCCGTGAGTTGTGGCACATTAAGTAATTAACTCGACAGCCCCTGCGGGCAGCCGGGGCGCGTGATGGATGGCGCTGGGTGAGCCCAGCAAGGTAATGGATGGATGTGCCTTCCCCGGCCAGATGGGGACGGGGGCTCCGTCTTGCTGGCCAAGGCAGCTCGGCTGAACAGGACAGGCTTGGAAACACACCACGTCTGGGCCCAGCTGCTCTCCGGGCCTTCGAGATGCCGTCCGCCGCAGGGAGCGGGGAAGAGACAGACTTGTTCCTAGAGAGAGGCGTAGACCCGTGCCCCAACCTGGGCCACCACGGACGCTGTGGGAGCCGTGTTCATTTGTTCATCAGCACCGTGTCTATGCCACGTGCCAAGGCTGCCGTTGCGAATAATAGGAAGGAAAAATACTGATGTTAGCAGTGAGCAGTTTCTCATTGAGTCCTCAGAGCAACTCCAGACTGGGTCCCATTTTCATCCCCATTTTATGGATGGGTAAACTGAGGTTCAAAGAGGTTGAGGTGCTCACCATATAGCTGGTAAGCGGCAGGCTTGGGATTCCGAGCCCGCCATGTGATGTGGAGCTCACCCTGTGTTCCCCAGGCTAGGCGCCCTCCCAGTGGGCAGCATCAGTGAGCCGACCAGCCCTCAGGACATCCTGCCTGACCCCTGCTGGCGGGAAGCCTCAGCCCGTCACACCCCCCCACCCCCCAGCTCCTTGCATGTCCCCAGAGCGAGAGGCAAGGAAGAAGCTGCCGTCTTTTGTGAACTTGTCTTGGAAGTTCAGGCTGCTGGGAGCACAGGCTGACGGGGCTTGATGCGGGGCTCAAGGAGTGGGGGGTAGGGGTTTACACTTCTCCAGAAGTGCTGAGCTTGCCCACCAGGGCAGGGATCAGGAGGAAGCCGCTAGACTCCCTCTGGGCTCTGGGCCATTCTCGGTAATGACTCATCCAGGGTCACCTTCCCAAGGGCCACGCACCAGGCTGAAGGCTTCTCACAATGTTTATTCTCCTGCCAACACTGAGGGCTGTGAGCACCGCCCTTATCTCTAGTTTATAGATGGGAAACCTGAGGTCCAGAGAGGGACAGTGACTCACCTAAGGACACACAGCAGGGTGGGAGAGGAGCCCGGCTCTTGTTGCTCTGTCCAACCAGAGAGCTCAGTGCAGATAGCAGAGGCTCAGGCCCTTTGCTCTGCCCTTAGGCTCCCTGCCCTGCCGGGGTCATAAGTATCTTCCCTGCCCCCAGGGCCATTGTGAGTGTGGGGAGACTTAGGGTTACTTTCGGAGGTCAGAGCCCCTGAGCTTGCAGAGGAATTCTGAAACCCCAGAGAGGCCCTTTGAGTGTAAGTAGCCTGGGGGTGGGTCAGCGCAGATGGCCTGCACCGGCTTACCCTCTGGTCCGACCTGCCCGGACCCCGTCACTCTGCTTTGCCCCTTTCAGAGAACGGAATTATAGGATAAAGGGCACAGACCTCGGGGTCAGAAAACCCTCACTTCACATCCCTGCTCTGTGACTTAGCACCCTGGAAACCAAGAGGTGCTGCCTCCTTGAGCCTCGATTTTCCCACCTGTAAAGTGGTGCCTCCGACAGGGTCTGACTTCACGCCCTGCACAGAGGCTGTGTTGTTCCTATTTCACCAGCGGCATCTAGGGCAGGAGGAGACCACCAGACCTGGGTAACACTTTATCCAGCGTTCCCGGCTCCAGGTGATTGTCAGAGACCTGGGCCAGGTGGGGAGGGTTTGGGCCCCCCTGGCTGGCTTGGAGCAGGTCTCCCCCATGCAGGGCCTCAACTTCCCGTCTCTAGGACAGGGGCATAGAGGTATTGACCTCCCGTCCAGCCCTAGCCTTGAAGATACCTCCCAAAAGATGCTGAGCCAAAGATGGGGCCCAGGGCCGGGCTCTGCGTTGGTTGTGGGCTGATGGTGTGTGGGGAAGGCCCAGGAGACCCAGTGCCATCGGGTCTCCTGTCAGCATCCTTACCTGCCTGTATGTGGGGGGAGCTCAGGGTGGTGATACAAAGCAGGGAGCCCAGATGCTGATACCTCCTCTTCCTTCTAGTCTGGCTGGAGGAGACAGGGTCGTGCCCAGAGGATGGGGAAATTGGCCCCGAAGCCTGAGGAGGAGGCAGCACAGGTCAGAGATTGTCCTCACCGGCTCCTGCCACCCCCAACTCCACGGGTCCCTGGGGGTGTGGCTGTCTGGGACAGTTGCACCGAGCTCCCCGACGCTGAATGGAAAAGTGAAGGGTCCCAGCACCCGACCAGTTGCGAGGCAGCAAGAAGAACAAGAAACTGGCCAATCCTGCCTGTTTCCAGAGGCACGTTTCACGGGCCCCGCTGAGCAGACCAGACCTTTCGCGCCACGCAGTCATGGTGATGGCCGCTGCGGGGGACAGAGGTCCCCTCCTTGAGCCCTGGCCCACACCGACGGGTGTGGGCGAGGTCAACACACGCGAGAACTTGCAGAGCGCCGGCTCTGTTTTTTACAAGATGTTTCACAGACATCCAAACAGTCCAAAAAGTGATTTATAATTCCTTTTTTGCATTATAAATAAAGGTCATCTGTAAGGAACAGTGAACCCTGCTTCTTGGGCGGGGCAGTGGCGGTGGAGTGCTCACAGGTACAGAGTCGCTGGGACGGGGACGCAGGGGTTCTGGGTTGGGTTTTTTCAAGAACATCAAATCACCGGCGTCCCCATTGCCCTTCCAGACTGTTCTGACGGTCGCACCTGTGTCTGGCTTCTTTCAGAGGCTATGTGGCTCCCCCTGAGTGGTCAGGTTCCCCAAGCAGCAGAACCTGGAGCAAAGGCTTTGTGGGGAAAGAGTTTACGGAAGGTGGTCTGGGAGCGTACAGGGAGGGAGGGGGGTGGAAAGTGCAGTTCGGGGGGGGGACCCCAAGTCCGCCCTTGGTTCAGGAATTCACTAGAGGGACTCAGAACTCAGAAAAGCCACTCGGGCTGTCTGTTTATGGTTTTGGACAGCCAAAGAATGCAGATTGCAAACCTCAAAGGGCACAGATGACAAGGGTGGGGCCCAAGAGAGAGCCCACGGGAGGTCTTGCTGGAAGCATTTGACTTTCCAGCCACCGGGGATGACGCACACTCAGGGCTCCACCGACCAGGGGAGCGCAATGACGGTGTCAGGGTGTCGGCGCTTTTCCCTGGGGCTTAGCCACATAGACACGGGTGGCCTGCCACCCACGCGGTGACCTCAGTCTCCAGCCCTCTGTAAATCACACCATCGGACTATCCCGCCAGACCTAGGCTCCAGGCAAAGATAGTCTTATCAGGCAGGACATTCCTAGAGCCTAGAGGTCACCTGTCAGGAGTGCAGGGCAAAGGCCAGACCT
>PITA01014926.1:0-51727 GCA_004023965.1 Spilogale gracilis | reverse complement strand
AATTGCCCATTCTTTTCACTCTTACTTCGTCAGTGGAAAAGGCTGCAAAAATATAGGCACAAATGTAGGTATAGGCTGTTAAAAGTGTTCCCAGACAAGATGGAGTGCTTGTTGTGAAGCTGTGTGGGCATTAAAAGAAATTTTGGAAAGCTAACTTCATTCTTTGAAGTTCTGTGTGATCAAAAGGAAAATATGAGTATAGTAGGATCAGCTCAGATTGTATTGTCTCCTATGAGTAATTTTTCTTTTCTGGGTTACCTGGTTTTCTGGTGTGAAATCTTAGAGGTTGATTATACACAGAAATATATGCAAGCAGCCAGAATCAGCTTTAAACAATTTAAAGTGAGGTTGGAAGCCTTAAGGTGGTTCTTTGAAGATTACCACATAAAGATGTGCAGAAAAAGCCATTAACCATGTAATCAAAAGAGGTGGGGGGCATTAAAAAATAACATTTGAATAGAAAAAAATCCATTTCTAAAGAAGAACAGTAACAGAATGACAAAAGATGTTGGTCTTAATAGTCCAAATAAATCCAAAGGGCAATTTTGAGTATCAATAACTTTCTTCAAACACTAGACACTATTTCTTTTTTTTTTTTTAAGATTTTATTTATTTATTTGACAGAAAGAAACACAGCTAGGGAGGGAGAAGCAGGCTTCCCGCCCAGCAGGAAGCCCGATGTGGGCAGGAAGCCCGATGTGGGACTCAATCCCCGGTCTCCGGGATCATGACCTGAGCCGAAAGCAGTCGCTTAACCAATTGAGCCACCCAGGCGGCCCTAGACACTATTTCTAAACAAAGGATCAAATAATGCCAAGCTTTGCTATCACTCAACCATTTCCTCATAATATACCACAGTAGAGGCAACCCCCAGAGTGGGTGGAAATATTTGCAATGCTTATAACTGAGAAGAGCTTATATCTAAATTATATTTGTAAGAACTTACATAGATTAATTGAAAAAATAAATTACAAAAAAGACCAGTCAGTTAAAAATGGGCAAAAGATTTAGTGAATCCACTAAAGAAGAAAACCCAGTGAAAGTAGACATTGAAAGATGCTCCACAAGGAATAATAATAGGTGAGATGCAAAGTGGACTGCAATGAGAGATACTATACTTCCACCGATATGGCTAAACTTAAAAGTCTGATGAGACCAAGTGTTGGCAAGAATGTAAAGAAACAGCACCTCCCCTAAGTGGCTGGTGACACTCTGGGAAAGGTCTGGCCCTGTTTACTAAAGCTGAAGTTTGTATACCTTAGGATACAGCAATTTTACTCCTGGATATTATTCCCAGCTTAAATACATACACATTTACAGTAAGTTATGTACAAAAATATTCATTGCAGTGTTACTCATAATAACTTCAAACTGGAAACAACCCAAAAATCCATCAACAGAATGGATTCATGAATTGGGTGATAGTCACAAAATGAGATACCAGACAGCAATGAAAATGAAAAAGCTTTAGTCATAGGTAATGACACAGTGGATTCTCACAAAAATAGTATTGAGCAAAAGAGATCATACTTAAAATAACCTATGCTGAATGATTCTATTTACATGAAGTTCAAAAACAGAGGAAACTTTACTATCTAGACTACATACTGAGATGGTGGTAAAACTACAAAGAAAAGCAGAGATTACCAAGACGGTCAGGAGAAGAGGGAAGTTGTGCTTGCCAAGGGGAAGGGAGTGGGCTAGAAGAGTCCTGGCAATGTTCTTTTTCTCTGTGTGGATGGTGGTTAAAAAGGTATTCATTTTATAAACATTCGTTAACCACACATTTATATTTTATATATTTATCTGTTATTTATATCATTAATCACAAAAACATTTTAAACTTCCTTTTATTCTCAGCAGTGAAAACCCAGGCTATTACTACATGCCAAATTATCCCAAATAATAAGGCATAAAGATTTGTATGCTTTACACATTAACCTGTTTCCAGAGGATGTTAAAATTTCCTTTCAACCCCAATTTGAAAAATGCGAATGTTTACCGATGAGCCAACCAGAGAACAAGTATCAAACTCCAGAAGTAATTGTACAAAATCGAAATTTGTAGTAACCTACCTAGTAGTGAACTGTGTCCAGTCTCCCCTAAATCTAAATCTTAACAGATGGTAAAAACCGTAGCCACTCCTGGGAGTAAATACGTTTTCTTTCATTTGCAGTGTAGTCACAGAGCATTATAGAAACTTATTTTCTAAAATTTCCGGGTCTTTGCCAAACATATAGACACTAAAACCACAGTGGACAAGATCAGTAACTCAAAATGGGGATGAGGAGAACAACTGGATACATGAAACAATATGAAAGATATTTTTGAAGCAGATTTTTGGTCTTATTTCTAGGAGTTTAATCTGAAGATAGACAAGTTCTGAATATGTGATGTGTGAACAAAATACTCTGTAGATTTCCCTGGTGCCCCAGCAGAACTAGTGGGGGACGAAGCTCTTTCTGCACCTCTGGGGTCATGCTCCAGCCACTGTGCCCTGGTGCCCCCACCCCCAACTCTGGAAGGTGGCTTGGACTGCAGGTGGTTTCGTTACAGTTTCTTTGAAAATACATTAGAAGTTTAGTAATAGTAGTCACAGAAGTAGTACAGCATAAGGAAATAAGTTCAAGTCTCAGAGGTCCTCCTGAAAGCAAAAGGAAGAAACCAGGGAAAGGATGAGACCCAATTCCAGAGCCAGAAGTGTTTTTCAAAGTGAGTCAGAGTCATCAGGCAGGAGACCTAATTTCTTCCCCTCTTCTTTTACAACTCCCAGCAGCACCCAGCACTGTGGGGGAAGGGGCCATGGAGAGGGGGATGCTGAAGGGTATGAGAGTTATTTGCTAAATGCAAAGAAGGGCTCTGAGTTTACTTTCACTAACTTCATGGTAAATCCACTGCTGTTTATAACAACAACAACAAAAAAATTGAAAACAGCCCAAATAACTATCAGAATGAGAATAAATGAATTGTGGTATATTCATATAACAGAATATTATAAAGAATGAACTGCAGTTACATGGATATATGTGAAAAACTAAATTTGAGTTGCAGTATAATTTATAGAGTAAGATATCTTTAACTTAAATTTTTAAAATAGGCAAAACAATATGAGACTAGATATGTGCATATTATACATACTTGTATATGTACAGATGTGTATTATATATATAATTGTGTGTGTAGAAAATATAAAAACATGGAAGGAAATGATAAACACTGAATTCTAGATACTGGTTACTTCTGTCCAGGAGGAAAGGAGGGAAATGGGATTGCAGAGAGGTACAAAGCAAGTCCATTTCCTGGGAAGAGAAAGATCTCAAAGACATGAGACAAAATAAATATTAAAATTTGATATGACAAACATAGGTGTTAGCTACGAGGTTTTCTTACATTATTTCTTAAACCCTTCTTTTTGCAGGAAATGGTTCACAAGTTTTATTAAAAAAAAAAAAATCTCTTGCACTGACCAGGGAAAGAAGATACTCTAATTGTAGCATCAGACTTGATTCCTCCATTTTTAATATTTAATTTACATTTTTGTTGAGGTATATGTAAGTAAAGTGCACAAATCTTAAGTTTACAAATCTGATACAGGTAAGTTCACCAGGATCACGATATAGAACATTGCCAACTCTCTTCAGCACATATAATTCCCCTTATCCTGGCTGGTATTCATCCTCTGGCTTCATCTTCTTTCTCTGGCCTTATTCCCCCAGCACTTGGTTACTACTGTGCTTCTGTGCTTTTTCCTTTCATTGATCACTTACTTGTCAGCTTTTCTTTCTAGATTATGAGCTACTTTTCTGAAGGTTCCAAGCTACACATGTGACTTCTTGTACTGTTTTATGCCTGCGCCTTTCTATTTTTCAAGTTAAATTGTACTCAATAACTTTATCTTCTTCAGAGAAACCCAGGATCCTTTGTAGTATTCATCCATTCCTGGTGTACACCTAATGTCTCCACAATTTTTGCATCAGGTACTGTGTTTCTCTATGTCTTGAGGTCACGACCTTGAAATCAAATATTTGGGTGTTGAGCGTTTCATGAGTAGATTCAAGCATAATGAAAATCCTGAACACAGAGCTGTATTTTATGACTACTTGGAGTATTAGAGTAATGCCTGCCTTTTAGAAACCCTGAAGCTTTGCAAGTGAAGCTAAAACCTGTCGTGCTGAGCCTGATTAAAAGCCTTCTCTAAAGCTGACGACTAATGCTGATGGTGTTCATCGCCCAGACCTGTAACATCAAAAGGTAATAATAAGGACGTTTCACTTCTGTTCCTCACTCCAGGAAACCTCAGGGAACTCCCTGAATCATAGAGAGACTGGTAGGCATGCTGAAGAAGGCATGTCCTCTTTATGTGGTAGGGGGAGCAAAGGAAGAGTAGTTTAATCACTGGAGTAACAAGTGGGGAAGAGAATGGATTCTGGTGCTAGACTGCTGATGTAACGTGGTACAAGCTGGAAACCTCGCCAAGCTTCAGTTTCTCATTTGGAAACTGAGAATGATGATGCTAACCCTACTTCAGAGGGCCACTGTGAGGATTAAGCAAGTTAATTTGTAAAAACTTCTTCGCACGGAGTAAGCATTTTACAATACTAGCAATCATTGTTATCAACATAGGAATATATTAATTGTGGTAAGATTACTCTGGCTACTGTCTGAAAGGTGATGAATCTAAAAAAAGGCAGTGTCATTCCAACCTGAAAACAAAAAGAAGGAAACACGATTTGATCTAGCACGAGATACATGGAGTGGTTTGAACTTAGTTCCAGACACACAGATGCTATAGTCACCTTTCAATTATATACATTTTTAATTAGCTACTGCTAATTTTCAGTTTCACCCACTGGTTTCCCTTGTCTTCATCATACTAATAGGCACTGGTCCCCTGCTTAGAAATTAATTAACTCTTTGGCTTAGACGAGCAGTAGGTGAGAGAGTAAGGGAAGTCAGGATCACTGTGGTAAAAACCACAGTTCTTAAAATACACATTAACGGGAAAGGGGGGGAAGAAGGCAAGACAGAAAGTCTGGGAAGGAAGTGAGCCAATTGGTCACTACTTTCCATCCCTTGGACAAGGTAGACATAGTCAAAACACATTAATTCTGTGGTTGTCGTCTTCTCAGAATTTATAGCCAATACACCAAAGCCATACTTATTGTTTTGTTAAAGTCCCAAAGCTATGTAATTCTGAAGGTATTTGGATACTTCCATGTTTTTAAAATTTTTATTAAGTAATCTCTTTACCCAAGGTGGGGCTCGAACTCATGACCCCAAGATAAGAGTTCCATGAGCCTACTGAGCCAGCCAGGTACCCCTCCACATTTCTTCTCAAAAGGTTCAAGAAATGCCCCAGAACTCTGGTATTTTTGTGGAAGGTATTTTTTAGTCTGTCTTGAGAAGAATTTTACAATTCTTCTAGGCTGTTTGCCCTCCTAGCAACCTTTCCTGTTCACCTTCTTGCAGGAAATACTCTTTCTTACATCCCATCATTGCAAAATTTGGATCCTCCTCAAAAACTCAGTTTATTTTCTTCTTAGACTACCACTCCACTTGGCTTATATATTTATATATATTTACTTTTAAATTTATATTGCAATATTCTGTTTTGCTGTCATTCCCCAGTCTAGACCATGAGCTTCTTGGTGGAAGGGACCATGATTTTATTTCCCACCTTGAGATACTCGATAGCATAATAGTTTAGTGCATGGAGCTGGAATTTCTGAGTTTAAATTTCACATGTATAGGATATATTGTATATCCTTGAGCAAGTCACATTCACTTTTCTGTGCCAAAGTTCCTGTACCTGTAAAATGGGCATAATAATAGCAACAACTTTAAGTTCCTAACCCTTCTATCTCTTAATTAGATGGAAACCTTTTCATGATTGGCAATGAATTATAGAATTTTTTTTTTAATTTATGAGGGGGTGGTGGATAAATTTAAAAGGATTATTGTTTCCAGGTCAAACAAATGCAGAGTACTTTATTGGAAAAGAAGACTAAGATTCCAGCAGGCAATGGCCGACATTCCCTCCAGTCTCTCCGACATCTTCACCTTGTCCTGCCTTCTCTGATTTGCGTATACAAAGTCTCTTCAGTTACACTTTAGTAGTGAGTGGGCTACCTTCTCCAGCAATCTATCTCTGGCATCCCACGGTTAGGCTCCGCCAGGGAACTGATCACCCTTTTATGCAGTTGTCTGTTTACAAGTCTGATACCACACAACTGTGACGTGAGTCAATGATCTACGTTTTGTCGTTCCTTGCGCTCAGGACTCCGGAAAGACTGATATTCTCAGGCTAATCCTCTCAACAACTAAGTCTCCTGGGGGCTTTTCCTCTGCATCGGTCAGTCCTTGCCTCTGTGTTCCTCTGCATCACCCGGAAGATTTAGAAATGAAGACCTCTTAGGCCCGGTCCCAGGTGTGCTCTCCACTTGCGCTCCCCATTTGCCTCAGCAATAACACCTACAGTGGGAATGCCTTATCTCCGCCCTTTTAGAGCCTCTGGCCCGCTCCCTCCCCATTCTTCCCCCCACCAGCCTCTGGCCCGCCTTTTCCGTAAACTGGAATTAGAACTGCGCACGCTCCTTCTAAACCTCCTCGTAGCGTGATGACGTTGACGTGCGACGAGTGGCGGCGGCCGCGCGTGTTTCGGCTGAGGGGGTCGGTTCGGGCTGCGGGTTTGGAAACTACGCTGGACTGTGAGGTGTCTGCGCTACGGCGCGGCACGTGTTTTCGGGCTTACGCCGCAGACTGTGTTGTTCCGCCCTGTCGCGGAGAGGGAAGCGCGGGGGAGGTTCTGTGGAGACAGACCTGGAGCGCCTTAGAGGACAGGGAGCAGCCGGAGTTGGAGGGCATGGAGCGCCTAAGTGCAGGGTTGTAGCCCAGAATTGGGCAGCAGTCGAAAGCGGAGGTTCACCATAGGCAAGGTCCTCACCCGCCGGCATCGGGGCTGTTCCGGAGGAGGGCTTGGGGCAGCCGCGCGATGTTTGGGGCCCGGTGCCTGGTTCGAGCGCTGCGCTCCTGTTCCTCCACTCCTTGCCCGAGACACAAACCTTCCGCCAGACTGAGCGTGCGGGATGCTCTCGGCGTCCAGAACACGAATGGGGAGCGCGTTAAGGTTCAGGTTGGTGTATGGGAAGGGGGGTGGGCTTTTTTTTTTTTTTTTTAATGACTTAAATGGTACCTGCACGACTAAACTTGCCTTGTCAGACAGAATGACAGGCAGGGAAAGGAGAAAACGTAGGCAATTGGGGGAGTTCACACTTCTTTCCTTGCCTACCGTTACTTTTTGCAGAACTGTTGGGATGCCTGTGAAGTCCTGAACTTTGCTTTCCCGGTACCAGGACATTACCTGTAAACTTGTTAGTCATACAGCAGAATAAATGTACGAGCAGCTCTTCCTTTATCCTTCATCAAGAACATCCACAATTAATAGCTAGCTAGCTCCTTGAGAACTGACACCGCGGCTTATCTGTCTTGGTATTCACACTGTCTGACGGTAAATACTTGTTCAACTAAACAATGGCTTTTAAAAAACTTTTAACCACCCCAGGGCCTAAAAATGGGGGGGTGCATATAATGTATATTTAATAAGTTCGGAGAAAGAGTAGAGTGTAGCAGTTTGAAACTCTGGAGTCATGCTGCTTAGGTTCAAATCTGCCACATAGTGGCTCATTAATTATGGGCATGTCTCTTACCTGTTTTACACCTGTTTCCTTCATATTGCAATAAATCTAATAGTGGCCTTAACTTCATGGTGTCCTGAAGATTAAGTGAGATAATAGGTGTTAAGACACTTAGAACAGTGGCTCACAGTCAATAAATGTTGGCTTCTATTATTTCTCCTGTTAATATCATTTGCAACAGCTCCACATAGAAGATTCTCCCTTAAGGGAGTAGACCAGGTAAGGTGGTTTGACTATTTCTTATAGGTTGCTGAAACACTGATGAAGTTCTTTTTTTTGTCTTCAGAATCCTTGATTTTTAGCAGTATGGCCTCTCTGCATTTGGGTTTAGTATTTTTTTCATGATACAAAGGAAAACCTCCATTCATCTACTCATTTGACATACGTGTGTTGATCCCTTCAGAGTGGTAATCTAGAAAGGATTCAAAGGTAAAAGCTACTGCTTAGGTTAGAGGCTTTTCATTTTAGTGTTGTGCAGTCTAAGCTAGTAGCTACCTGCCATTTGTGGCATTGAGCTCTTGGAATGCAGCTAGTCTAAGTTGAAGGGTAACTGTAAATGTAAGATACACACCAATTTTGAAGAACAAAATATAAAATATCTCAATGTGTATATATTGATATTTGGGGCATAATTAGGTTAAATAAAATATTAAAATTAATTTTACATGTTTACTTTTAGTGTGACCACTAAAACATGCAAAATTACATATATGGCTCATGTTATATTTTTGTGGGTCAGCCCTGGTTTAATGGCTAAACTAATAATTGGGGCGATGTGATTAGTATTGGTGGTATAAAAATTTTTGAGAAAAGAGAGAGGGATGTCCTTAACTATGTGAGGTCAAGGAAGACTTCTTGTATCAAGTGACATCTCGCCTGAGTCCTAAAGGATATGAGTTCCTCAGGCAGAGGAACTTAGGGATGGGGGGAGGGAGATAGCATTCTAGAGAAGTTAGATAATAACTTGAACCTTGAACTAAGAACTGTAATTGGATTCTAGCTCTACTTGGGAACTGTGATTTTAGTTATTCAGAGGGGTTATCCTAACTTCTCTAAATATGTTCATCTCTAATATTCACCTCATTAAGTTCTCATAAGGAATATCTGTATATTTATATAGATATAAAATATGTATAAAGAGCTTAGAACAGGGGCGCCTGGGTGGCTCAGTTGGTTGAGCAACTGCCTTCGGCTCAGGTCCTCAGGTCATGATCCTGGGTGGAGACCCAGGATCGAGCGGGCTCCCTGCTCAGCAGGAAGCCTGCTTCTCCCTCTCTCACTCCCCCTGCTTGCGTTCCCTCTCTGGCTGTGTTTCTGTCAAATAAATAAAATCTTAAAAAAAAAATTAAATAAAAATAAAAATGTGCTTCTGTTCTAAGCTTTTTTTTTTTTTTTTTTTAAACGATTTAAAAATCGTTATCTGGCTGATAGTTGATCAAAATCCGTCAGTTTCACAGTTGTTCAGTGTCTGCTAGAATATTCCCTTTTCTTTGCTAGTTAAATTTAAGTTGGTTGTGATCTGTGAGAGCTGTTTTTAGTTGTACTGGTCTACTAGAAGACCTCATTTGTACTCACACATACCTGTCATTTAAATTCAGAGTGTCTTCAAAAGCTTATGTACTATTTAATATATGTTCACAATGAAAGGCTGCTTGAGAACTTTGTGTGATACATTCTAAAAAGGAAAAAAAAGTCCCATGAAGATGTTTCTAGTCTATAACTACATGATCTCCTTTCCGGGAATTTTACATACTAGAAGACAGGGTCCAAAATATGTGCCCTGTTATTTGTTACAGTGGCAAAAAGGTGCAAGGGGCAGGAAGAAATACCTGGAATAGCCAATATTGAGGAAATTGGATGTGAATTAGGCTCTTCATCTAATGGAATGATAGGCATCTATTCAGAATAGTCAGTTTTATTAACAGAAGAAAAAGGTATGCTGCCAAAGCTGTATCTCCATGCAGTAAGAATCATTTGAATTATATATGCTTAGCAGTGAGCTAAAAGCAATTGATTTGTTAAGACAGGATTGAGGATTTGTTTTTTCCATTTAGTCTTACGTGTGTGTGTAATGAAAATGTGAAATGTATGTGTGTTTTGAACTCACATTTAGACATTTCTCTTTATTAGGGATGGATTCGTTCAGTCCGATCCCAGAAGGAAGTCTTGTTCCTACATATAAATGATGGATCGTCTTTGGAAAGCCTTCAGGTTGTAGCAGATTCAAGCTTTGACAATAGGCGAGTTGTTTTTTTGTTTTTTGTTTTAACAAAAGAATTTTTTTTTTCCCTTTCATCTCTGTTCCCTATTTCCCTAATCCAGTGTTCATATTGCCCCCTGAGTAATCTTTCTGAACAAACCTGCTTTGCAAAGCATGGAGGCTTAAGTCCAAATATCTGGAATCAAGATCTTTCAAGCTCAGGCCTTTCCTTTTCTCTTTCTTTTTTTTTCTCCTTCCCTTATTTTTTTAATTTAAATTCAATTAATTAACATATAATGTATTATTAGTTTCAGATGTAGAGGAAAGTGATTCATCAGTCTTATATAACACACATTGCTCATTACATCACCCAGTTACCCATCCCTTCACCCCCATCCCTTCCTGGAACCCTCAGTTTGTTTCTTATGATTAAGAATCTCATACAGTTTGTCTCCCTCTCTGATTTTGTCTTGTTTTATTTTTCCCTCCCCTCCTCTATGGTCCTCTATTTTGTTTCTTAAATTCCACACATGAGTGAAATCATATAATTGTTTTTCTCTGATTGACTCATTTCACTTAGCATAATAGCCTGTAGTTCCATTCATGTCATTGCAAATGGCAAGATTTCAATTTTTGTTGTTGTTGTTGGAGGCCTTTCTTTTTCTAACATCTTCACATAATAATATCCCTTGTCTATTCTTTATTTCGGTCTCTCTCAATTATTTGCTGCCCAAAGAAGGGTGAAACCTCTATCGTTAAATATTGGAATATTCTGATAGCAGGTTTTGTATTAAAACAAAGGTTCCAGATAATGATACCTTGTTAATGCTGGTTTTTGGTTACTGTAGAGAACTGGCTTTTGGGAGTTCTGTGGAAGTTCAAGGGCAGCTGGTAGAGAGTCCATCCAAAAAGCAAAATGTGGAACTGAAGGCAGAAAAAATTGAAGTTGTTGGAAATTGCGATGCCAAGGTATGCTTTCTAATACTTTAATGGAGACTATTTAGGCTTAATTTAAAATTTAGCAGCCTGTTTTAAGTGTGATTATTGGGAAGATGGCACTTAGAGCATGTTCCAATTGGACTTCCCCGGTAACTGAACTTCCCGGGTAACTATAGAGCCTGAAGCATGTAGAGAGTGTAGTGAAAAGTATGTAGATGGCTGAGTTTTATGAGTGACAGCAAAGTATTAATTAGTCTTTGGACACCTGTCACAGTTGAAACTTGCCACTTTTACGAGGATGCCTAGTTAGCTGCGGTGACAGAGACATCATCGGGGCAGACCATGTTCTTAGGAAAGCCCTGCCTAGAAATGACTTTCACAGGATCTAGAACTGTGTTGGACCAGTATAGTAGCCACTAGCCACCTGTGGCTGTTTAATGACAACTAATGTAATATTAAATCAATCAAAATTAAAATTTAAAATAATCAGTTCCACAGTGGCATTAGCCACGTTTCAAGTGTTCGGTTGTCACGGGCAGCTTCTGGCCACCATACTGGATAGCATGGATACAGAACATTTCCATTTATCACAGAAAATGCTGTGGGACAGTAATGGAGTGCTGTAATGCTCAAGCTGAGCAAATATAAGAAATCCTACGTTAAGACATGTATGGGGCACCTGTATTGGTTAAGCATCTGACTCTTGGTTTCCACTCAGGTTGTCATTTCAGGGTCTCGAGATCAAGAACCCCACTGGGTCCGTAATCAGCTGGGAGTCTGCTTGGTGTTCTCTCTCCGTCTCCCTCTGCCCCTCCTGCTTGTGCACATGCACGTGTTCTCTTGTGCACTCTTTAAAAAAAAAAAAAAAAAGCGGGTGCCTGGGTGGCTCAGTTGGTTAAGCGACTGCCTTTGGCTCAGGTCATGATCCTGGAGACCTGGGATCGAGTCCCACATCGGGCTCCCTGCTCCGTGGGAAGCCTGCTTTTCCCTCTCTCACTCCCCCTGCTTCTCTCTGGCTGTGTTTCTATCTGTCAAAAAAAAAAAAAAAAAAAAAAAGACATGTTTATGCCTATTTTTGCAAGACTTTTTGTTCCTACCTTTTCTTTATCACCTGATAAAGAGGTTGGAGGATATAAAATCATAGGTTATCAATCCAGTTTCTGAATTGGAGAAACTGAGGCCCAGTCAGGTGACCTGACTTGCCCAAGATGATACTGTTGACCAGTGCCGCAGCTGAAATTGCTGTACTAGTCACTTGACTCCCCCTAGTTTTCCTATACCTGTCTTCAAGTGTTTAATGAACAAAAAATGAGAAAGTATAGGGAAATTGCATCATTTTAACTCATTTTTATTTCTTTTGGGTAATTGGAGGAAAATAAATATAAGGAAGAGAAAAAAATGGTCAACTTTTTAAAAAAATATTCTGGTCTGTTTTTCAAGTAATACTAATTGAAATACTAATAAATACTGATACGTAAAATCTGGAATCGGGTTCTAAGATTTCTAAAAAGTAGACTGTGAGAATAATTTGGAACTCAGGAATTGGAGATGATAACCATTTTTGGTTTTGCTTTTTTAGGAGGATATAATGATTATTCAAATTTGTCATGTGTTTTACTCTTCTTAAATTGTTCTCTCTTGGCTTCTGTCTTTGTCATTCACCTTCTCTTCCCCTTGATTTCAAGTTTATTTTTAAGTAAACTTAGGGAATTCTGATTCCCATGCAGTCCCCAGACTCCTATTAATGCCATATTTTGACTTTAGTGGATGTGGTACTTATTTCTATGAGGAAATATATTAGCATGTTCACTAAAAGAAATAGATTAGACTAAATGGAATAAGCTATCAATTTGGCTTTTTTTAATTTGCTTTTCTTTTACTTTTTTTTCGAAACTTTGGTTTTGGTCTGAAGGTTTGTTTCTGTCTTCTTAAGCTTGAAACATGAGGGTGGGCAGGGTATATTTCTACATAGAGTCATAATTTGAAATTTTTGTAAATACACACTACTCTGCCAGATGACAAAATGCTGTTGACCCTCTATCATGTTCTTAGACTTGTTGCTAAACAGTGAAAAACAGTGCCAATTGATTATAAATGATTATGGGCTTTCAAGACATTTGGGTGATTTTTAAAATTGAACACAACACCAGCTGTGTGTACACAGCTGTAGAAAACAATCTTTAATATCTACAATATTCTGAACTCCTATGTGCCAAACAGTGGACTGTTTTTGCATAATTATATCCTAATCTTTCTATTTATAAGTAGTGACTGATACAAGCTAATGGATGGAAATTTGATAAATAACAGATTAGCCTCAGTAATATTAACTTTGCCCAAGTTTCCACACCTAATAAGTGGTAAAGCTAGATTCACACTCACATCTCTGATTCTACTACCGTTCTCTGAATTTGGAATTAATGTAGACTGTTTTCACTTATCTTAAGAGAGAAGGAAAACATTTTCATTTTGTTCTGAAGCATTACTATTTAACAAGACTCCTGAAAACTGCTATTATAGAACAGTATCCTTTTTAACTTTTCATTTGTTTTTTCCATTTATTGGCAGGCTTTCCCTTTTAAATATAAAGAGAGGCATCCTCTGGAGTACCTGAGACAATATCCTCACCTTCGATGTAGAACTAATGCTCTGGGTTCTATCCTGAGGGTTCGCAGTGAAGCCACAGCTGCCGTTCATGCTTTCTTTAAGGTAAGGTGCTTTGTGTGCTTTTAACTGTTTTTTGGTGTTTTTTTTTCCTCCCTAGCTGTTCTTTCTTGTGAAGAAGTTGAATTATTGTAACTTTGGAGTGTTTATCTTGAAAGTTCTGTTTGTTACAATATTTATTCCAAGCACCCTTTACTTGTGTGGTACTTTTTTATTTGGCTGATTTAAACTTGTCTGTGTGTTACTGGTTTTGAGCAATTCGATTATGATGTACCTTGGCACAATTTTCTTTGTTCTTTGCATTTAGACCTGGTAAGTCTCTTAGATCTGTGTGTTTCAGTTTTTATCAAGTTTCTTAGCTGTTATGTCTTCTAATAATATGTTACGTCCCCTCTTTGGGGACCTCAGTTACCCATATATTAGGCCACTTAATGATACCTCCATAGCTCACTGATGTTCTTTTCTTTTTTTGAATTCTTTTTCCCTGTCTGTTTTTTTAGGGGGTAGTTTCTATTGCTATGTCTTGAGGCTTACTGATGTTTTCTTCTACAATGACTGATTTGTTGTTCTTATCCAATGCGTTTTTCATCTCACATTGTAGGTTTCATACTAGATGTTTGATTTGGACCTTTTTTTCCCCCTTCTGTGTGGAAAAATATGGAATGCTTCATGAATCTGCATGTCATCTTTGCACAGGTGCCATGCTCATCTTCTCTATTATTCTAATTTTGGCCTGTGTGCTGCCAAAAAAGGCACTATTTGGCCTTTTTAAGAAAATATCTTCCATATCTCTACTTAACTTTTTAAATATATACAATACAGTATTAATTAAAACTTTTACAGTTTTAATAGCTGTTTAATAACTTTTATGTGCTAAATCTAACATGTTTGTCAGTTATGAGTCCTTTTTGATTTACTGCTTTTATTTTTATTTTTATTTAATTTTGATTTACTGCTTTTAGTCTCCTCATTACAGGTTATGATTTCTTGCCTCTTTATGTATCTGCTAATCTCCTGGTTAGATGCCAAACAGAAAATTTTACCATCTTGGATATTATTAAGCTTTGTTTTGGTGTGCAATTAAGCTACTCGAAAACGGTTTGATCCTTTTGGGTCTTGCTTTTATGATTCGGTGAATAGGACTGGAGCAGTGCGCACAGTCTAGGACTAGGTAATCTCCACTACTGAGGCACTCACTTCCTGAGTACTTTACCTCGTGCCTTGTGAATTTTGAGTTTTTCCAAGCTAGCTTATAGGAACAGGTGCTATTTCCAGCCATATGTTAGCACCAGGTGTTGTTTCTTCTAATCTTTTTGGATGGTTCTTTCCTTGGCCTTTGATAGTTTTCCCACATGTGTATGCTGGGCTCCTCTTTATTTCCCTCCTCTTCCTGCTGTGGCCTGGACAATCTGAAACTACTAAGCAAGGCTATTGATAGGGTTCACTAAGTTTGTTTCCCACCTCAAGGATCATTGTCTTTTGTTGTCTGATATCCTTTGTTTTGAAAACCATCCTGTCATGTGGGGGGGTTTTTGTGGAATTTTCAGTTTTGTTTTTGTTTGTTTTTGGTTGTTTCAAGGGGGAGGGTAAATCTGGTCCCTGTTTTTCCATCTTGATCATACACATATTTTATATGTGGTAAGCACTACTTTTTAAAGAGTTGTTGTAATCAAGTAGATTGGTACATAGCTAAAAGCATTTTTTGTCTTATTTAGCTTTGCTTGTCAGCCACTTCCCCTATCCTGGAAAGCCACAGGGGAATTTAGTTGTTATGTGGATGAGAGGGCCCCAAAGGCCAGGAGTGACCTAGCAAATGAAGTCCAGTGTTACTCCAGGTGGCTCTGGAGCCCTTCCTATGCCACTTCTCCGGATCCAGCTGATTGTCTAAACATCATACGCTATTCTTGGATGCATTCAAATTCATGCAGGCCCAGCCCTGTGGTTGTTTACAAAGAGAGTTCTTGCTCTTTGAAAAGCTCCTTCAGAGTTAGTTTCTGGTGATACAACTAAAGAGCTTCATGGCTTTGGAGCATATAGTTTTGAATAAACAAAGAAAAATAATCACATTATACTATGTTCAGAAGGGTGCATTTCTGTATGTTCTTATAAACTTTCTTTTGCAACTTCCAAATGGCTTTTCAGTAGTACTTGAAGCACACAAACAGAAAATTTGTTCAGATCAAAAAATGTTATTTGCCCCATTTGGCTTTAAACAGTGGATAAAGTAAATCTGCTTATATACTGAAAGTTTTATAGATATCTGGCCACTAGGTGGTGATATTGGCATCCCATTAACAATTGAGCTTTACCTATTTTACACATTTATTACTAGAAGCTTCGGCAAATGAACAATTTAAAAATAAACTGAGAAAATCTGAGATAAAAATAGGCAAAATAATATGTTAAGTGGTTGCAAATGAGTTTTAGCCCTCTTGGTTATAGGTACAAAGACAGAGTTTGAGTGCTATAAATTCACTTTTTAATTGTGAAGCCCTGGAAAATATAATCCTGGTAATTTTAGAATGTTACTTGTATGTATAACACTTAGGATTGAATTGAAATCACAGAGTACTGTAGGGCATATTAAATAATAGTTTTGTTATTTAATATTTGGAACTATTTCTGTGATTTACTACTTTCAGCTCCCTAAAAGGTGTTAAGACTTAAAATCTAAGTAAGAGTTTCATGCCTTAAAGTATCCTAACTGAAAAGGTACTGTTCGATTTGCTATTTTTTCCTAATATTTCTAGATTAGAAAGTCATTTTTTTGGTTTGAGTATCAAAAATATTTTGTGTATAAGTTGGTTTGTTCATAAAATTGACACATTTGCTGTACCTCAAGAATGAATTATTTAGAAGTGCTGAGTGTCTCCCATAACAGAATAGTTAGGCACAATTTTTTTTTTTCCAATTTCCAGTGGAGGTTATCTTAAAATATATTACATATTTCCCTGGCTTCCTAATTGAGCCAATAGAAGAGTTTGCTCTTTCTTGATGAGTCCAGATTCTTCCTTTGAGTATATGATTTTTCCCTCTTCTGTATGGCAAGGCTTCAAAAGCCTGTCAGGGTGTATTCTTTGCCCCTCTGTTGAATGACCCCAGACTGCTGTATCTTTGAGTTCCTATGACTGCTTTTTATGGAATTTTTTTCTTTTTTGTCTTCTTGCTATCACTTTTTGTTGCCAGTGGCTAGCAAATGTTGTCATGTTTCTTTCTTGTTGATTCTGATTAAATAATAATATTTGGGCGCCTGGGTTGAGCGGCTGCCTTCGGCTCATGTCATGATCCCGGAGACCCGGGATCGAGTCCTGCATCGGGCTCCCTGCTCTGCAGGAAACCTGCTTCTCTCTCTCTCACTCCCCCTGCTTGTGTTCCCTCTCTGGCTGTGTTTCTCTCTGTCAAATAAATAAAATCTTAAAAAAAAAAAAAACTTAAAAAAAAAATAATGATACTTACTTTGTGTGAGTGTAAAAGAAAAATACGATCCATGAGGTTTTGAGTGATATGCATGGGCCTTAGTATGTGAATTTTATAATTTTCAGATACTCAGTGTCTTATAAAATATTTGGTTCTAAACTATGTATCAAAAATACTCAGATATTTAGAGGTGGTGGGTGGGATCAGAGAAATTGGATGAGTAGGGCACCTGGGTGGCTTAGTTGGTTAAGCGACCGCCTTTGGCTCAGGTCATAATTCCAGAGTCCTGGCATTGAGCCCCACTCAGGGTCCCTGCTCTGGCTCAGCAGGTAACCTGCTTCTCCCTCTCCCTCTGCCCCTCCACCCCCACTTATGCTTTCTCTCACTGTTTAAAATGAATAAATAAATCTTAAGGGAAAAAAGAAAAAAAGAAAAATTGAGTTGAGTGTGTACTTTTATTTTTGGCTCCTTCTCTAAGTAGGTGCCTCTTTGCTCTAGGATGGGCTAAATACCTGACACTGTTACCCTGGTAGAGGCAGGCAGTACTCCCCCACTCCTGGCTGTTTATTTTCCTTTTTATTTTTCTACTTCCCTGTTCACTTGCTCTGTTTTGGATTTTGTTTTGTGTGCTTTATTATTCTACCTTTGGACTCTGTTCTTTATAGCTTTTGGTGGGAATGTTACAGACTTTGATATGGCCTTCTAGCATTATTAATGCTTAAAAAGCTGGTGACACCTTTTGAAAGGTTTAGTGTCAATTGAGTATTAAGAATAATTCCCACTACTTGATTTTTTTTTAACCCATATAGTTATTTTCATAAGATTTGCAATTTTGTTTCTTGTGGCAATTGACCAGTTCTAACTTTGGTAATTACATTTAGCCGTTAAATTTTCTCCTCCCTCTCATTTCCTTTGGATTTTTCACTTCCTTTCTTTGTTTACTGCACTCCTGCTCATAGTTGCTTGTATTCGTGTGGAAGAAGTGATTCATGTCCACAATTCTGGTTCCTACGAGATAAAAATTTTATGCAGTAATGTTATTGATTATATTTCATTCATTCTCTATAATATGCTTTGTGTGGCACCCCTAGGATCATGGCTCCCAGGTTAAGTATATATTTGAATATTTTCTGAGACTCCTAATTTATAGCTTGAATATTTAATCAGTCTACATCATAAGACAAGTAGTTAACTGAGTATTTTGTATCATAACCAGAATACTTTTTAGGAAGGGAAGGGCCAATTTGGGAGGCAGCTTGTTGTAAAGCACTGAGACATTTTACATTTTGTCAGTGATAGGCACAGTTTGGCAGAGATTAAATGTGCATGTATGAATTCATTGCATTGATTTCAAGACCAAAATTTTTGTGTGAAACACCTACTATTCTGCCTCTGCAGTGTAAATTCACTTGAGCTACCTTTACGCTCACCTGCAAGATTTACACCGAGTATAACCTTTTGCCTACATCCCTAGTCAAAATGAAAGAAGCATAACCTTAAAGTTGCTGGGTTATTTCAGTCCTACTAGCAAACAGCTTTTGTGGTTCACTAATGGAAATAGCTCAGACGTTGGAGCGGAAGAATTGCAGTTGGGCGCCTCAGTAATGGATGGATTTGCTGTTCAGAATCTTCTTTGAGGCAAAGGAAGTGCACTGCCTATGCCATGTGTAGTGTACTGTGCCATCAATTTAATGACAGACTTCCTAAAAATCATTTCTGCCTTTGCTGCTTTTTATTACTTCAGTCCCTGTTTGTCACCTTTATTTTTTCTCCTTTTTGGTGGTTTGTGACAATTGGGGGTCTCATTCCAACATAACAGCCCAGCTTCATATTGATCATTTTGTAGTCCCTTAGCAGTGTAGGCGATATCATTGTAAATTAGCCTTGAGTGTGAGTGTGTGTTGAATCACTACCAGTGTGTTAGAGAAGTGGGAAGAAAAAATATACCAGAGAGATCGTAAAGGCCTAGGTTCCAGTCCTGGCTCTCTGCCATCGACTAGTTGGCGTGCATTTTTCATTAAATCTCTCTGGGCCTCAATTTCCTTATCTTTGAAATCATGTTGGACTAGAGAATGTCTAAGTCCGTTCTTGATTTAAAAGTCTCTGTGCTTCTCTGCACAGTAAAGCACTGAACTTGGTAGCTTATTAATTATGCTTGGTGGGTTAGATATTTGATATGACATTCTCTTAGTGCTTTTTAAATAGTGTATGTTGTATAAAAGTTGTATGTTCTTAGAATTATTTTATACACAAATACGCTGAAAAAGTGGGTTTTCTTTTCTTCCAGGACAGTGGCTTTGTGCATATTCATACTCCAGTAATCACATCCAATGACTGTGAGGGGGCTGGAGAACTGTTCCAAGTTGAAGTAAGTTTTGCTTCCCATCTTGAGGGATGGGTTGCTCTTTGGTATTTTTCTTTGGAGAGTTTGCTTTAATTTTTTTTTTTTTTTGAGAGTTTACTTTAAATATACAGTTATGTGGATAGGCCATAATTAGACCTGGAAGTTTTGTCAATAGTACTCCTTAAAGAATAGATACAGAATATTCAAACTTCTCTGATTTCCTATTCTACTGGCTATATTACTGACATTGTGACTGAAAAGAATGCATTTTTACATCAGTATTCCATTTGCTTTCTTATATAACTGTGAATTGGTGAACTACAGAAACTTGAAGAGATTAATAAAACTTTTCTAATCTCTTTCATGCGCATTCAATCCCCAGTTAATATTTTTGAATGTAAGTCATATTTTAAAAGCTAAAATAAGAAAACATACATGTGCATAGTTTCTTTTCCAAAGTCTTTAAGGAACACATTTTATAAGAAATTATTTATGTTCCATATACCACACTAAGGCTGTGATTTTAATTCTTGCTCAGCAATAATTTTTTGAGCTCTTGGTATACACCAGGCATTTGATAGCTTTCCCTTATTGCACATTACTGAAAAGTTACTAGTTTTTCTTACTTGTAGGCAGTTGAAAGCCTTTCATTTACCAATTTCACAGCCTGTTTAATATCATGGGCCAATGGTATAATAATGGGCAGAGAGAGATGTATGTTGATAAATGGTGCTTTTTGTATTTCTTTCATTTATTCAGTAATTTCTTTATCTCTAAGAAGTCAAGATTCTTATACATCTGGGTGATTCCATCAAATTACAAGACCTGTGTATACCTGCTCTGTTTTTGTTCAGTATGTTTGGACTCTTGATAATGATGCTTGCTCTTCTTACTACTAAACAGAGTATTCACTGGGAGTTGTCCTGATGTGTGGAAGTAATTATTCAAAAATGATAATCAAATACTATCTGTATTCATACATGGTTTGAAGAAGTCTTGGTAACCTGCAGAAATCAGAATAAAAGTCCTTTGTTGAACATTTAAACTGGGCATGTTAGCATCTATAAATGTGAGTTCAAAAAAGGCAGCAAATGATAAGATAACAATACATGAATTGTGAAAAACGTTCTCTTCTAGGCGTTTACATTGTTTATTTTCTCTTTGCACTTTAATAGTCTTCTGAATGTTGAAGTGAGGAATTGCCCACTTTAAGTACATTTCATAATCCCTTAATCTAAACCACTGATTATAAAAAATGAAATGATAGGGAAGGAAAGGTATAATTTAAAAGAGTTTTACAAATAAGTAATTATTAACGAGACCCAAATTAAGCAAGTAAAAAAAAAAATCTGTAACAAACTGAAATAATGATACATTTGGAGATAACTACTTTGCCACCAGGGAAATCCCATAAGCAAGTCTGAATGATTACAGTATGTATATTTTGGCTTTTAAACAACACAAGGCAAGTTACCAAAGAAGTATAAACATAAAGGAAAGGAAAAATATATATTTCTGAAGCTAAACAAATGAGAAGTGTTCAGTGTTTGTAGCCTTTCAGGACCAGGTTGAGGAATTTCACATTGGTGGAATTAGACTTGCCTGTTCATAGTATCAGAAAGAAATGCTTTTGAATTTGTTAGTCCTAGGCTGTAGCAGTCAAGCTCTAGATCAGAGCTCAGCAATTTGTAGCGTTTTGCTATGACCTGCTGTCTTTGTTGCTTTCAGAAGTTTGGTTTAGAAGACTTGTCTTCTGCCCCTGCCAACCCTCTATCCTTTGAAAGCAGGACCTTCTTATTCCCACCTCACAGACATCTGTACAGTACTTTCATTCTTTATTGTGTTAATTTTGTCTTGACTGCGTGAAAAGGTATTGGGATTTCAATCTTGGTACCCCACTGTTAGGAGGAAGTGGAGTTTCATATTTAAATTCTTCCTTCTCTTAGAGTGTGTGAGTGGTTCAGTTGGTCAGGTGTCCGACTCTTCATTTCTGCTCAGGTCATGATCTCAGGGTCATGAGATTGAGCCCCCAGTGTGGAGCCTACTTGAAAAGGAAAAAATGTAAGGATGCCTAGTACACCCAGGTCTAAGGGCAGCAGTAAAAGGCCATCTTGAAATGCAATAAGAACATAAACTTTTCTAATACACTGTTGAGAAGTGGTAGCCTATCCGATTATGTTTTAGTTTCCTTTTTCTTCATTTCTGTTTCCTGCTTTAAAACTTGGGATATTTGTTTTTGTTTTTGTTTTTGTTTTTTAAAGATTTTATTTATTTGACAGAGAGAAACAGCCAGAGAGGGAACACAAGCAGGGGGAGTGAGAGAGGGAGAAGCAGGCTTCTTGCCAAGCAGGGAGCCCGATGCGGGACTCGATCCTGGGTCTCCAGGATCATGACCTGAGCCAAAGGCAGTCACTTAACCAACTGAGCCACCCAGGCGCCCCAAAACTTGGGATATTTGTTAAGGCTTGGGTACTACCAAATGCATATGTAGGAAATTGCATTAAGGCATGCATATGTTATTCAGCAGACCTTTGTACCATCTGTGTTCAAGATGCTAGGTTGTCTCTGAGAAGATAAAAAAGATTAAAGGCAAGAATTAGAGATTATGGCAAAAATAGCTGTTGATGGAGCATAAGATGAAATTGCTTTATGTATATATTTGAGATTATAGTTTTAACAGTTGCAAGTGATATGGAATCTAGAAAAAAATTAGGTCAATGAGGATTGACTTGGGCAGGAAAATTTTCAAAATGAATTTGTGACTAGAGTATAACCTAGGGAGAATATTCCTAGTAGTAGAACTACGTGGGCAGAGTCAAGCAATTGAAGTGAGTGTAGGGTTTTCAGTGGACTCTGGATGGACAAATTAGAAAGTTCATATTGGTGAATGATAAAAAAAGTTGGATGGCTGTAGGAACAAAAAGATGGAGGAGGTTTAAAAAAAAAAAGCTTTACTGAGATATATTTTATATACCATAAAATCTACCCATGGCTTTCAGTATATTCACAAAGTTGTGCAGCCATCAATCACTACAGTCTAATTTTAGAGCCTTTTCATCATCCCAAAGTGAAATCTGGTACCCATTAGCAGTTCCTTGCGATCCCCCCCCACCCTCAGTCCCAGTTCTAGGTAACCACTAAACTACTTTCTATAGATTTGCCTTTTGGGGGTTTTGGGGGGCATGTCATATAAATGGAATCATACCATATGGTCTTTTGTGTTTGGCTCTTTTTTTTTTCTTAGCACAGTATTTTTAGGTTCATTCATGTTGTAGCATTTATCACTACTTTATTCCTTTTATGTTCAGCTGGTATACTTTTGTGTAGAAGTACAACATTTTGTTTATCCATTTGTGAATTGATGGATATTTGGATTGTTTTCTTGGCTATTTTGAATAATGCTACCATGAACATTTGTGAAAACATTTCGATGAGCATATGATTTCATGTCTCTTGGGTGGAATTGCTGAGTCATATTGTAACTCTGTGTTTAATATTTTGAGAAGTTGCCAAACCATTTTCCAAAGTGGCTGCAACATTTTATATTCCCACCAGCAGTGCATGAGGGTTCCAGTTTCCCCACATCATTGCCAACCCTTATTATTGCCCTTCTTTTTTTTTTTATTATAACCATACCTACAGGGTATGAAATTGTATCTCATTATGGGTTTGCTTTTTGCTTTTGAACATTTACAACTTTATGTAAATGTGTGATTCACATTTGAGCTTTAAAATTATAGTTCTGTTATGCCAAAGTGTGATAGATTAATGGTCTCACATAATGAAATTAAATTAAACTGAGAAAATCTAATAGTAATACTTAATATAATAGGAACATTATTCAAGCTTTAGAATTTATACATTTAAATTCTTTTTAAAGCTGAGAATGAACTGAAAGCGTAAGCCTGTTAAATGGAACCCAAGAAGCCGTGTAATTTTCTATCTGAATCTCATACTGTGAAGAGTCTCATACTAAGATTCTCATGCTGCATCTCATTCTGTATGTTGAAGTTTGGCATTAGATTGGTTTGTATGTGTGTGTGTGGTTATATGTGTAACATAAAATTTCCCACTTGAGTCATTTTTAAGTGTACAATTCAGTACTATTAATTATATTGTTGTACAATCATTACCACTCTCTATTTCTTAAAACTTTTCCATCACTGCAACAGAAATCTCCAGCAAAAACTCTATTCCCATTACCCCTTTCCCTAGTAACCTCTACTTCTTGGCTCTATGGATTCCTTGTTCTGGATGTATCTTATATAAATGGAATCATACAGGATATTGACCTTTTGTGCTTGGCTTCTGTTGTAGCATGTATCAGAATTTCATTTCTTTTTATTACTAAGTAATCTTATGTTGTGTGGCTATACCGTATTTTGCTAAACCATTCACTGATAAGACATTAAGTTGTTTCCACTTTTTGGTTATTATGGTTAATGCTGCTGTGAACATTTGTGTACAAATTTTTGTTTGAACACTTGTTTTCAGTTCTTTTGAGTATGGAATTGCTGGGTCGTATGGTTATTTAATGTTTAACTTATTGAGAAACTGCCAAATTTCTCTCCATGGTGGCTGCACCCTATTATATTCCCACCAGCAGTCAATGCATGAGGGTTCCATTTTCTTTTTCTTTTAAGATTTTATTTATTTATTTGAGAGAGCAAGCACGTGTGTGCACGCTGCGGGGTTTGGGAAAAGAAGAGAATCTCTACAGACTCCGCACTGGGCAGAGCCCATGTGGGGCTCAACCGCAGGACCTTGTGATCCTGACCTGAGCAGAAATCAGGAGTCAGACGCTTAACTGAGTCACCCAGGTGCCCTGAGCATTCCACTTTGACTGCAACCTTGCCAATGCTTGTTATTTTCAGTCTCTGATTATAGCCATTCTAATGGATGCAGTATCTCATTGTGGGTTTGATTTGCACTTCCTTAATGACAAAGGATGTTGAGCATCTTTTTGTGTGCCTGTTGGTCATTTGTATATCCTTGGAAATGTCTATTTAAGTCTTTTGTCAATGTTTTAATTGTCTTGTTTTTTGTTTTTGAGTCATAGGAGTTCCTTTTCTATTTTAGAAACCTCTATCCCCTGCATTCCCCCTAGCAGTGTGAAGCCTCTGATTATGCCCCTTGCTGGCACAGTCCTGGGTACACCCACAGTCAACCTAGAGGTGGCATTGATTCTGGCCTTGCTCTCTTCAGCTGTCTCTTTCCTAGACCACACCCAGCTCTGAAACTGCGCTAATTCCAGGCTGATGGCTGTATTGTTATAGCAGTATTATCCAGTCAAATTCAGGCTCCTTTAAAGGTATACTTCCCAAAGTCAATGTTTGAAATTTATCCTGAGCCCAAAAGGTCTCCTCCCTACTGTCTCTCAAGTTTCTCTCCAGCGGATTAGCCAGTCTGCAGGGTCTACAGTTTTTCCTTTATGGCCCATGTCCAAAGCCTCTCATTTGCCTTTCAGCATGACTTTTTTTTTTTTTAAGATTTTATTTATTTGACAGAGAGAAACACAGCCAGAGAGGGAACACAAGCAGGAGGAATGAGAGAGGGAGAAGCAGGCTCCCCACTGAGCAGGGAGCCCGATGTGGGACTCAATCCCAGGTCTCCGGGATCATGCCCTGAGCCGAAGGCAGTCGCTTAACCAACTGAGCCACCCAGGCGCCCCGACTTTTTTTTTTTTAAGTACCCTTAGGTTTGAATTTTCCACACTCTATTGCAAATAAAATCAGTTTCTTTAGAAAAGAGATTTGAGGAAGTATTTGTGGCCTGCTTCTATCTCCAGGCAAAATCTCTGAACAAGGCTCTAGGGCTGGAGCCAGGGACAATGAACACTTCTCCCTAAGTGACATACTGAAATAGGAACCGAGCTCAGTGGAGTGGATGGCTGCAGCCCAGGTTTTCTAGGCTTTCTTCGCCTACCACATGAGCCTGGGCAAGAGAATCATGGCTTCGTATTCTTAGTGCCTTGCCCAAGGTAGAGCCTCCTTCTGACCAGCAGCAACTGGACAGGAGAAGGTAGCCCATACCTATAACTTAGCTTTAGCAGCAGGTAGCTCTGGGTGAGGTGAAAAATGCTGGCATGCTGCCCCTCCTGCTAAGGTAGTCCTCTGATTGGGAGCTGGGGTTCAAAAGAGCCCTCTGAGCAGACTTGCCCTGCCCCCCTCTCTGGGGACTGGACTCCATTGAATATTACTCAGCCATCAGAAAGAATGAATACCCACCATTCGCGTCAACATGGATGGAACTGGAGGGGGATTATGCTAAGTGAAATAAGTTGATCAGAGAAAAATAATTATATGGTTTCAGTCATTTGTGGAACATAAGGAATAGCATGGAAGACCATAGGGGAAGGGAGGGAAAACTGAATGGGAAGAAATCAGAGAGGGAGAACCATGAGAGACTCAGGACTTCAGGAAACAAACTGAGGGTTTCAGAGGGGAGAGCGGTAGGGGAATGGGGTAGCCCTGTAATGGATATTAAGGAGGGCACGTGTTGTAATGAGCACTGAGTGTTACACACAAATAATGAATCACTGAACACTACATCAAAAACTGATGATGTACTGTATGGTGGCTAACTGAACATTAGAAAAAAGAAAAAAAAGGCCCTCTGTCTTTGGTTGTTGTTCAGTCCAGAGTAGATTTTCTGTCATGCTGAGCTTTGATGGGGAAGGGAGGGGGAGTCGGTTGTCATTCAAACACCACATGTCCTTACCAAGTTTTAGTAGATATTCTTGAATAGATGTGTCTTCATTTGCTATATGTCCTTAGGACCATTTTCAGGGACTTTAAATGGCTAGGGTGGGGGCAAGGTTTGTGTTTTTATTTTTTATTTTGTAACTTTTATCAGTTTCACTGAGGAGTGGGTCTGCAGAACTCCCTCTCTGTTGTTTCAGAGGTGAGAGTTGAAAAGGAAAAAAAGAAAAAGGCTGGTCACTTTGGACTACTTTTTACCACAACAATCCTCAGTTTCTTTACTTGTAGAATGTGATTGATATGGTGCTTAACAGGTTGTAAGCAATTAAGTGAGATGACACATAAGAAAACTTGAAATTGCTCTTCAAAAGAAAACTTAAGGTGCATGTGATGTAAGCACCAAAACTTTCTCTTTTTAAATTGTCGTACATTCTAGAAATGAAAACAGAAGTTACTGGACCTCAGGAATTTGAGTACTTGTACGTTTTTATGGCTAAGTTATTTGCGGCACTCTGATCATTTTGGTTCTGCTTCCTGTTTGCCCTTTTTAATATCCTTACCTGTTTCTTTTAAACTTTTTGTTAAGAGGGCTAACTCAGGTCAAACCTCTTATCAAAATAGCTTCTTTAGGGATGCCCGGGTGGCTCAGTTGTTAGTCTGCTTTCAGCTCAGGTCATGATCCCAGGGTCCTGGGATTAAGCCCCACAGCAGGTTTCCTGCTCAGTGGGAAGCCTGCTTCTCCCTCTTCTCCCTCTTCCACTCCCCCGGTTGTGTTCCTTCCCTCATTGTGTCTCTCTCTGTCAAATAAATAAAATCTAAAAAACAAAAAAGTAGCTGCTTCTTTAGTGGACATTAAGCTTTTCCTTCTTGTAAATCCTGTTGCACTTATGTTCAGTTGCTGTCCTTTTTGGACATTCAGTTGTTTTTTACTTTTTCTTGTTTTTGTTGTTTTTTTTTTACATCTATTTTGTTTCCTTACCTAGACTGCATGCTTCTTATGGGGAACTACCTGACAGTGGTGGGACACTTGGATACTTGTTGATTAATATTTTCTTTGGGCTCTTTTGGCTTTGCAGAACTTTCGTCCTTAAGAGATCTGTCCTTTTCTGTTGAGGATGTTTATTTGTGTGGAGGAGGTTCAGTTTCTGTATGTAAAAAAGGCCCTGGGCATATCTAGGAAAATAGATGAGACTGAACTAGTGTTTCCTCTGTGCACAGGGCCTACTCTTCTCTATGCTTTGAATTTGTAATTATATGCTTTTATTGCTTGAAAACAAAAATTATACGTAAAAGTTACACTGTTCAAAAGTAACAAAGGGGTAAAGTAAAAAGTTAGTTTGCCTCCCACCCCTGACTTGCCTTGCCAGAGGCAGTCACTGTTGTCTTCTTCTCTAGAGAGTTTGTACCAACTTTTATTTCCGTCAGCAATATGTGTGGGTGCTGTTTCTTATGAATCATCTGTCAGAATGTGTTAACAAATGTTTTAACTTATCTTCTCCAGTTTTAACCAGATATATTATTTTTTCAATTAAAAAACTAAAAAGGAGAAAAAGAATATGCTACACTAGATTAGAAGAGGCATATCTGTTTTTAGGGGCAGTGAGAAGATGACTGACTCAATACCGTGTTTTTGTTGCTTCCACTGTGAAGTGAGAATTTTGTGAATCAGCACCATGATTTGTAAAAAAAAGGAAAAAAAATCCCTCAGACTGTGAACTGATACAGCCTACTGCTACTAGGTCTTATTTGGAAGACAGCTATTTCCTTCCATCCTACAGCATCCACCAAGTGGAGTGCATTTTTAATTTGATCTAATCCCATCAGCCACACAACTGGCCTAAAATTGTGCTTTTTGATTCATCCTGTAAATATTTGTTAATCCTCCATTCTTGTGAAAAGCACTGTGCTAGTGTTATTTGACTTACAAAGTTATTTCCGTTTTGCCTCTCAGCAACATGAATTTGCAAGATATTTTTAAATGGGAAAAACAAGATCCTACAATAATAAATGCCACCAAAATAATGTGACTTTAAAAGCTGCCTTTGGAAGAGCAGAAACCATGTATGTGTTTCTTATACATTGTTGTGCAATACATGGCACATTCTCTGGCGCATGGTAGGCGCTCCATAAGTATGAGTTGAATAAATTATGTTTTATTTTTACATGAGGAAACCAGGCTCAGATTAAAAACCAAACAAACATATCTGGACTCTCTCTTCTGTTCCATTGGTCTTTGTGTCTGTTTTGTGCCAGTACCATGCTGTGTTGGTGATCACAGCTTTGTAATATAGCTTCAGGTCAGGCAACATGATGCCCCCAGTTTTGTTTTTCTTTTCCAACATTTCCTTGGCGATTTGGGTCTGTTCTGATTCCGTAAAAATTTTAGGATTGTTTGTTCCAGCACTTTGAAAAATGCCATTGGTGTTTTGATTGGGATGGCACTAAATGTATAGATTGCTGTGGGCAGCATAGACATTTTAATAATGTTTCTTCTTCCGATCCATGAGCGTGGAATGTTTTTCTATTTTTTCGTGTCTTCTTCAGTTTCTTTCATAAGTGTTCTGTAGTTTCTAGAGTATCAATCCTTTATGTCTTTGGTTAGGTTTATTCCAAGGTATCTTATAGTTTTGTCCTATTATAAATGGAATCAATTCCCTAATTTCTCTTTCTACAGTTACATTGTCAGTGTCTAGGAAAGCAACTGATTTCTATGTAT
This sequence comes from Spilogale gracilis, assembly GCA_004023965.1. Taxonomy (NCBI): domain Eukaryota; kingdom Metazoa; phylum Chordata; class Mammalia; order Carnivora; family Mephitidae; genus Spilogale; species Spilogale gracilis. The sequence goes on along the minus strand of PITA01014926.1, from coordinate 23,052 downwards.
TAATTTTGTATCCTGCCACATTACTGAATTGCAGTATGAGTTCTAGTAATTTGGGGGTGGAGTCTTTTGGGTTTTCCACATAAAGTATCATGTCATTGGTGAAGAGAGTTTGACTTCTTCTTTGCCAATTTGAATACCTTTTATTTATTTTGTTGTTGTTGTCTGATTGCTGGTGCTAAGACTTGTAGTACTATGTTGAACAATAATGGTGAGAGTGGTCATTCTTGTCATGTTCCTGATCTTAAGAGAAGGCTCTCAGCTTTTCCCTCATTGAGAATGGTATTTATTGTGGGCTTTTCATAGATGGTTATTATGAAATTGAGGAATGGTCCTTCTATCCGTACACTTTGAAGAGTTTTAATCAGGAAAGGATGCTGAGTTTTGTCAAATGTTTTTTCTGCATCATTTGAGAGAATGATATGGTTCTTGTCCCTTTTATTAATATGTTCTATCACACTGATTTGCAAATGTTGAACCACCCTTGCATCCTAGGAATAAATCCTACTTGGTTGTGATGGATAATCAGTGGAACAGAATAGAGAGCCCAGGTATAAACCCTCAACTCTGTGATGAACTAGACTTCAACAAAGCAGGAAAAAATACCCAGTTTAAAAAAGACAGTCTCTTCAATAAATGGGGCTGGGGAAATTGGGCAGCTATATACAAAAGAATGAAACTCGACCATTCACTTACACCATACACAAAGATAAACTCTAAATGGGTGAAAGACCTCAATGTGAGACAGGAATCCATCAAAATCCTAGAGGAGAACATAGACACTAACCTTTTTGACATGGGCTACAGCAACTTCTTTTAAGATATTTCTCCAAAGGCAAGGGAGACAAAAGCGAAAATGAACTTTTAGGACTTCATCAAGATAAAAAGCTTCTGCACAGCAAGCAGTCAACACAACAAAGAAGCAACCCACAGAATTGGAGAAGATACTTGCAATGACACTACAGATAAAGGACTAGTATCCAGGATCTATAAAGAACTTCTCAATCTCAACACCCAAAAAACAAATAAGTCAAAAAATGGGCAGAAGACATGAACAGACACTTCTCTGTATAATACATACAAGTGACTAACAGACACAGAAAAAATGTTTAACATCATTAGCTGTAAGGGAAATTCAAATCAAAACCGCATTGAGATACCACCTTACACTAGTTAGAATAGCCAAAATTGACAAGGCAGGAAACAAATGTTGAGAGGATGTGGAGAAAGGGGAACCCTCTCACACTGTTGATGGGAATTCAAATTGGTACAGCCACTTTGGAAAACAGTATGGAGGTTCTTCAAAAAGTTAAACAGACCTATGTTAAACAAGTATGGAGGTTCCTCAAAAAGTTAAACAGACCTGTGACCCAGCAGGTGCACTACTGGATATTTACCCCAAAGATATAGATATAGTGAAAGAAGGGACACATGCACCTCCCCAATGTTCATAGCAGCGGTGTCCACAATAGCCAAACTGTGGAAGGAGCCAAGATGCCCTTCAACAGACGAATGGATAAAGAAGATGTGGTCCATATATACAATGGAATATTATTCAGCCATCAGAAAGGATGACTACCCACTATTTGCATGGATGGAACTGGAGGGAATTATGCTAAGTGAAATAAGTCAAGCAGAGAAAGACAATGATATAGTTTCACTTTTATGTGGAACATAAATAGGCTGGAGGGCATTAGGAGAAGGAAGCAAAAAATGAAGGGGAGGAAATTAGAGGGGGAGATGAACCATATGAGACTGTGGACTATGGACAACAAACTGAGGGTTTCAGAGGGGAGGGGAGAAGGGGATGGCCTAGCCTGGTGATAGGCATTAAGGAGGACATATATTGCATGGAGCACACAAACAGTACATTGTGGAACACTACATCAAAAACTAATGATGAAGTGCCAAAGTTTATTTTCGCTTTTGTCTCCTTTGCCTTTAGAGACGTGTCTTGAAAGAAGTTGCTGTGGCCGATGTCAAAGAGGTTACTGCCTATGTTCTTTTCCAGGATTTTGATGGATTCCTGCCTCACGTTGAGGTCTTTCATCCATTCCGAGTTTGCCTTTGTGTGTGGTGTAAGAGAATGGTCAAGTTTCATTCTTCTATATGTAGCTGTCCAATTTTCCCAGCACCATTTATTGAAGAGACTGTCTTTTTTCCACTGGATATTTTTTCCTGCTTTGTCGAAGATGATTTGACCATAGATTTGGGCAAATGACACTACAGACAAAGGGCTGATATCCAAGATCTATAAAGAACTACTCAAACTCAACATCCAAAAAGAAGATGAACACATCAAAAAATGGGCAAGAGACATGAAGAGGCACTTCTCCGTAGAAGATACACAAACAGCTAACAGACACATGAAAAAATGTTCATTGTCACTAGCTATCAGAGAAATTCAAATCAAAACCACACTGAGATACCACCTTACACCAGTCAGAATGGCCAAAATTAACAAGTCAGGAAACAACAAGTGTTGGAGAGGCTGCGGAAAAAGGGAACCCTCTTACACTGTTGGTGGGAATGCAAGTTGGTGCAGCTGCTTTGGAAAACAGTGTGGAGATTGCTTAAAAAATTAAAAATAGACCTTGCAATTACATTACTGGGTATTAATCCCAAAGATACAGATGTAGTGAAAAGAAGGGCCATATGGACCCCAGTGTTCATGGCAGCAATAGCCACAGTCGCCAAACTGTGGAAAGAGCGAAGGTGCCCTTCAACAGATGAATGCTATAAAGAAGATGTGGTACATATATACAATGGCATACTACACCTCCATCCGAAAGGATGAATATCCAACTTTTGTAGCAACAATACTGGACTGGAAGAGATTATGCTGAGTGAAATAAGCCAAGTAGAAAAAGTCAAGTATCACATGGTTTCACTTACTTGTGGTGCATAAGGGGTAATATGGAGGACAGTAGGAGAAGGAAAGGAAATGGAAAGTAGGGTAATTCAGGGAGAGAAAGGAAACAACAGAGACTTTGGACACAGAAACAAACTGAGGGACTTGGAAGGAGGGGGTGGGGGTATGGGAGAGCCTGGTGGTGGGTACTGAGGGTACCTATTGCATGGAGCACTGCGTGTGGGGCATGGGCAATGAATCTTGGAACACTGAAAAAATAAAATTAAAGTAAAAAAAAACAACTAATGATGTACTGTATGGTGACCAACCTAACATAAAAAAATAACAGACAAACTTACCAAAGCTACACAGTAAGGGATAGAGCTGTAGTTTTTACAAGATTTGTTTGGCTGTGATGTAAATGCTGTTTGTACATACTACCTTGACTCCTGAAGTTGGCTTTAGAAAAAAGACACCAAAACATTAAAGTTCTGAGGTTAAAGATTCTTTATGAGGTAGCAGACTACTGTTAAGGATGAGCACCACCCTAGAGTAAAGCATCCTTGCCTTTTCTTTTCAGCAACTCTTCCAATACAACCTTTTTATTTTCCTGGGGGAAGGACAGTAGTAACATTTAGTGATAGCATACTGTTGACAAGAACTTGAAGTACTGTTCTTTTTTGTATATGTAACCTATTAGTAATACTTAATTCATTTTATTAAATAGCACATAGATACCAAGTAATACAAGCTATATAGATAGTATAAAGCACACACCTATACTCACTACTAAACTTAAGAAATAGAAAGAACATTAGTAGTACCTTTGATTCCTCACTTCATGCTTTCCCTGTTCTGTCTCCATCTCTTTTACCATTTTGCCCATTATTTTTTTCTATGCTTTAAAAAAATTAATTTTATTATGAGTGTGCCTTTAACTAAAATAACTGTTTCTTTCTGCATGATTTTCAACATAATACAGTGGAATCACACTATTCTGTGATGAGTTGGGTTTTGATTTTGATTTTGGGGTTCTTTGGTGTTTGTTTTCTCAGTGTTATGTGCCAGTCCAGTCCAAGTTGCTAGGAAATAAGATTCAAGCATTAATACTTTTTCAACACTGTCTGGATGATTCCACTATGCCTTCAGGAGTGTATATGAAATAGTGCAAGTGCATGTTTTTAACTTCAGTTTTGCTACATAAATCCAGATTTTTGCCTCTAGAGAAGAATGAATTTAAACTCTCCAGTAAGGTGTGCTGTTCCACATTCTTGCTAACACCTGGCATTTTTAGACTTCTAAAATTTTTAAGAATCTCATGAATATAAAATGGGATCTTGATGTGATTTCAGTTTGATTTTCTCTAATATTGAGATTGGGAATCTTTTCTTATAGTTACTGGCCATTTCCCGTCAAAAAAGGAGAATTTCTAACCAATATCCCTGATGAACATGGGTGCCAAGAGTCTTAACAAGATCCTAGCTAATAGAATCCAACAGTACATTAAAAAGATTATCCAGCACACCAGGTGGGATTTATCCCTGGATGCAAAGGTGGTCCAACTTCGCAAATCAATAATGTGACAGAACAAATCAGTAAGGAAAGTGAGAAGAACCACATGGTCCTCTCAGTTGATGCAGAAAAAGCATTTGACAAAATACAGCATCCATTAAAACTCTTCAAAGTATAGGGATAGAGGGAACATTCCTCAACCGCATAAAAATCTATCTATGAAAAACCCACAGTGAATATCATTCTCAATGGGGGAAAGCTGACAGCCGTCCCACTGAGATCAGGAACCAGACAAGGATGCCCACCCTCACCACTGTTGTTCAACATGGTGTTAGAAGTTCTGGCAATAGCAGTCAGACAACAAAAAGAAATAAAAGGTATTCAGATTGGCAAATAAGTCAAACTCTCTCTTTGCAGATGACATGATACTTTATATGGAAAACCAAAAATACTCTACCCGCAAACTACTGAACTCAGAACAATTCAGTAATGTGGCAGGATGCAAAATCAATGCACAGAAATCAATTGCATTCTTTTTTTTTTTTTTTAAGATTTTATTTATTTGACAGAGAGAAACACAGCCAGAGAGGGAACACAAGCAGGGGGATGAGAGAGGGAGAGGCAGGCTTCCCACCGAGCAGGGAGCCCGATATGGGACTCGATCCCGGGTCTCTGAGATCATGACCTGAGCCGAAGGCAGTTGCTTAACCAACTGAGCCATCCAGGCACGCCCTCAATTGCATTCTTATACACTAACAAAATATAGAAAGGGAAATCAGAGAATCGATTCCATTTACTGTAGCACCAAAAACCATAAGATACCTAGGAATAAACCTAACCAGAGAAGTTAAGGATCTGTACTCGAGGAACTACAGAACACTCATGATAGAAATTGAAGAAGACACAAAAAGATAGAAGAGCATTCCATGCTCATGGATCGGAAGAATAAACATTGTGAAAATGTCAGTACTGCCCAGAGAAATCTATACTTCCAATGCCATCCTGATCAACATCCCACCAATATTTTCAACATGCTGGAACAAACAATCTTAAAATATATGTGGAACCAGAAAAGACCCCGAATTGCTAAGGAAATGTTGAAAAAGAAAAACAAAGCTGGGGGCGTCACGTTGCCTGATTTCAAGCTTTATTACAAAGCTGTGATCACCAAGACAGCATGGGACTGGCACAAAAACAGCCACATAGACCAGTGGAACAGAGTAGAGAGTCCATGTATGGACCCACAACTCTGTAGTCAAATAATCTTCGACAAAGCAGGAAAAAACATCCAGTGGGAAGAAGACAGTCTCTTCAATAAATGGTGCTGGGAAAATTGGACAGCTACATATAGAAGAATGAAACTTGACCATTATCTTAAGCCACATACAAAGATAAACTTGAAATGGATGAAAGACCTGAACGTGAGGCAAGAATCTATCAAAATCCTAGAGGAGAACATGGGCAGTAACCTCTTTGACATCGGCCACAGCAACTTCTTTCAAGACATGTCTTCAAAGGCAAAGGAAACAAGCGAAATGAACTTTTGGGACTTCTTCAAAATAAAAAGCTTCTGCACAGCAAAGGAAACAGTCAAACAAAACAAATAGGCAACCCACGGAATGGGAGAAATTTATTTGCAAATGACACTACAGACAAAGGGCTGATATCCAAGATCTGTAAAGAACTCCTCAAACTCAACAACCAAAAAAAGATGATCACATCAGAAAATGGTCAAGAGACATGAAGAGGCACTTCTCCATAGAGGACATACAAATGGCTAACAGACACATGAAAAAATGTTCGTCACCACTAGCCATCAGGGAAACTCAAATCAAAACCACACTGAGATACCACCTTACACCAGTCAGAACGGCCAAAATTACCAGGAGAGAAAACAAGAAGTGTTGGAGAAGCTGTGGAGAAGGGGGGACCCTCTTACACTGTTGGTGGGAATGCAAGTTGGTGCAGTTGCTTTGGAAAACAATGTGGAGATTCCTTAAAAAAAGTAAAAGTAGAGCTACCCCATGACCCTGCAATTGCACTACTGGGTATTTACCCCAAAGATACAGAGGTAGTGAAATGAAGGGCCATATGAACCCCAATGTTCATGGCAGCAATGGCCACAATCGCCAAACTATGGAACGAGCCAAGATGCCCTTCAACAGATCAATGGATAAGGAAGATATGGTCCATGTATATAATGGAATATTATACCTCCACCAAAAAGGATGAATACCTTGGCCTAGATTGGTGGGGATTATGCTGAGTGAAATGAGCCAAGCAGAGAAAGTCAAGTAGCATATGGCTTCACTTACTTGTGGATCATAAGGAGTAATATGGAGGACAGTAGGAAAAGGAAAGGTAATGTGAACTGGGGTAATCAGGGAAGGAGATGAAACATGAGAGACTCTGGATTCAGAAACAAACTGAAGGTCTTGGAAAGGAGGGGTGGGAGGTTGAATGAGCCTGGTGGTGGGTATTGAGGGCACGTATAGCATGGAGCACTGGGTGTGGATCAAAAACAATGAATCTTGGAACACTGAAAAAATTAATGTAGTAAAAAGGATAAAAATAAAAATAAAGACCTTTCTTGGAAAAAAATTTTAAAAGATTATGAATATATTTTTATATTTATTCCTAGGTACTTTATATTTTTTGTAGTTTTATAGATGTTCTGTTTATGTACAGAAATCTGTTGCATTTCTGTATACCAACAGCAAGGCAGAAGAAAGTGAAATTAAGGTATCGATCCCATTTACTATTGCACATCAAACCATAAGATAACGACGTATAAACCTAACCAAAGAGGCATAGAATCTGTACTCAGAAAACTATAAAGTACTCATGAAACAAATTTAGGAAGGCACAAAGAAATGGAAAAGCATTCCATGCTCATGGATTGGAAGAAGAAATATTGTGAATATATCTATGCTCCCTAAGGCAATCTACACATTTAATGCAATCCCTTTCAAAATACCCATCAATTTTTTCAAAGAAATGGAACAATCCTGGGGCGCCTGGGTGGCTTAGTCGTTGACTGGCTGCCTCCCGCTTAGGTCATGTTCCCAGAGTCTGGGATCAAGCCCCAAATCGGGCTCGCTGCTCGTTGGGCGGTGCTTCTCCCTCTCTCACTCCCTCTGCTTGTCTTCCCTCTCTAGCTGTGTTTCTCTCTGTCAAATAAATAACATGTAAGAAAAGGGAAAAAGAAATGGTACAATCCTAAATTTATTTGGTTTGGTACCCGAGAAGACCCCAAGGAGCCAGAGGAATGTTGAAAAGGTAAACCAACGTTGGTGGCGTCACGATTCCAGATTTCAAGCTCTAATACAAAGCTGTAATCATCAGGACAGTATGGTACTGGCACAAAAACAGACCCATAGATCATTGGAACAAAACAGCCCAGAAATGGACCCTCAACTCTATGGTCAACTCATCATTAACAAAGCAGGCAAGAATGTCCAAGGGAAGAAAGACAGTCTTTTCAACAAGTGGTGTTGGAAAAATTGGACAGCCACATGCAGAAGAATGAAACTGGACCATATCCTTACACCACACACAAAAATAGAATCAAAATGGATGAAAAACCTCAATGTGACACAGGAATCCATCAAAATCCTTGAGGAGAACGCAGGTAGCAACCTCGTCAACCTCGGCCACAGCAACTCCTTCCCAGAAATATCACCAAAGGCAAGGGAAGCAAGGGCAAAAATGAACTATTGGTACTTTATCAAGATCAAAAGCTTTTGCACAGCAGAGGAAACAGTCAATAAAACCAAAGCCAACTGACAGAATGGGAGTTCCATCCATGTCATCATCCGTCAGGATTTCATTCCTTTTGATGGCTGCATAGTATTCCATTGTGTATATATATATACCACTTCTTCTTTATCCATTTATCTGCTGATGGACATCTAGGTTCTTTCTATAGTTTGGCTATTGTGGACATTGCTGCTATAAACATTTGGGTGCATGTGCCCCTTTGGATCACTACATTTGTATCTTTAGGGTAAGTACCCAGTAGTGTGATTGCTGGGTGGTAGGGTAGCTCTATAATATTTGTGAATAACATCAGATAAAGGGCTAGTATCCAAAATCTGTAAAGAACTTACCAAACTCAACACCCAAAGAACAAATAATCCAATCAAGAAATGGGCAGAAGACATGAATGGATATTTCTCCAAAGAAGACATTCAAATGTCCAGCAAACGTATGAACATGAAAAATTGCTCAACATCACTGCACATCAGGGAAATACAAATCAAAACCACAGTGAGATACGACCTCACATCAGTCAGAATGGCTAAAATTAACCAGTCAGGAAATAACAGGTATTGGCCAGGAGGCGGGGAAATGGCCCTCCTAACACTGTGGGTGGGAATGCAAGCTGGTGCAGCCACTCTGGAAAATAGTATGGAAATTCCTCAAAAAGTTGATTATAGAGCTACCCTACCACCCAGCAATCACACTACTGGGTATTTACCCTAAAGATACAAATGTAGTGATCCAAAGGGGCACATGCACCCAAATGTTTATAGCAGCAATGTCCACAATAGCCAAACTATAGAAAGAACCTAGATGTCCATCAGCAGATAAATGGATAAAGAAGAAGTGGTATATATACACAATGGAATACTATGCAGCCATCAAAAGGAATGAAATCCTGACGGATGATGACATGGATAGAACTGGAGGGTACTATGCTGAGTGAAATAAGTCAATTAGAGAAAGACAATTATCATATGATCTCTCTGATAAGAGGTATTTGAGAGACAGGGTGGGGGTTCATGGTGGATAGAGAGGGAAAAAAATGAAACAAGATGGGACAGGGAGGGAGACAAAACATAAGATTCTCTTAATCTCAGGAAACAAACTGAGGGTTGCTGGGGGGTGGGTGGGGAGGAATTGGGTGGCCTCTGGGCACTTATGGACACTGGGGAGGGTATGTACTATGGGAGTGCTGTGAATTGTGTAAGACTTATGATTCACAGACCTGTACTTATTAAGCAAATAATACATTATATGTTAGTAAAAAAAAAATAAGTAAGAATAATTAAAAACTAAATTAAATGTTCTCCTTATCTTTGGAAATTGCATTTTTCAGTTACTGGGTACGGTGTTCAATATATGTTTATTAGAACAACATTATTAAATTATATGTATAGATACATAATATGTTTATTGATATTTAATATACTTTACCTGCCATTTACTGGTAATTTAAAATCCTTTGGTTTTCCATTTTTTTCTTACAGTTTTTGCTTTATGTGTTTATCAGGCCATGTTATTGGGTATACACGAGTTTAGACCTACTTGTTGACACAGTCAGTCTGTAGTTACATAGTGGGCTGATTTCTTTCTAAGTCTGTTTTTTGCCTTATTGTCTATTTTGTTTGATAATTTAACCATACAACTTGGTTTTTATCAGTATTTGGCATGGTTTTTACTATCATTTATCCACTTACTGTTAACCTTTTTGGTGGGGGGAGTCTTATGTTTAAAATGTGTCTGGGAAACAGCATACAGATTAGGTTTTTTAGAAACATTTATTCATTTAGTCTTTGCCCTTTTCCTGTTTAATTTAGTCCACTAATGTTATTGTGATATTTTTCTGCATTTGGATATTTTTATTCCCCAGATTAGGGAAATTTTCATCCAGGATTTGTTCAACTATATCTTCTAGCCTTCTCTCTTTCTCAACTCCCTCAGGGATTCCAATAATTCTGTTATTGGAGTGTTTCATGGCATCATTTTTTTCCCTAATTTTATTTTCATGGAATTTTAGCTGTTTGTTCCAAGACTTCTCCTGTTCTTCCTTCTCAATCAGCCTGTCTTCTAGATCACTATTGTGAACTGCTTCACTTACCGTAGCTGTTAGAGTTTTAGCTTAGATTGGATCTCATTGATAGCATTTTTAACTTCTGCCAGGTCAGCTTTGACTTCCGCCCTTAGAGATTCTATATTGCCACCGGTGGTCTTTTCCAACTTAGCTATTGCTTGGATGATTGCTACCCTGAATTCCATTTCTGTCATATTATTTATGTCCATATCCATTAGTTCTGTGACAGGGGTTGCAGACTCTGAGCTTTTTCTCTGTTGGGTGTTCCTCCTCCAAGTCATTTTGGTGAGAGATGGTTGAGCGGATGTATAGCTGAATATATCAGCCACTATCCAGGCGAGTTGCCCGTTGGAAGGTTACAGAGCAATCATAAGCCACCACTGAAAAGGAAGAAGAAAGAAAAAAGAGAGAGAAAAAGAGAAAGCAAGAAAAAACCAGCCAAAATGGGCCCCAATGGTAGGATTTATATGGCAGAAAACCAAAAAAGAATAAAGAAAAAGACAGTCGAAAATAAAAGAAAGGGGGAAAAAGCAAAAAGCAAAACCCAGCCCAAACGACCCCCAAGAACAATATTTATATATTACAAAGGCAAAAGCAAATACACAGAAACACTGACAGAAGAATAGGATGGGAAGGTGAGTACAAACCCTGTTTGTGGGCAAGGAAGGTATTTCAGTTCTTCCTGGGTGTATCTTGTTATTGTTGTTAGGGGACTCCCCTCTCTAGAGATATAGAGAAATTAAAACTGGTTTATATATAGGGGTAGTATTGAATAGGAATGAAGAATTACCTTGAAGTTTATATCTATATGTATATTTAAAAGAAAAAGAAACAAACACAGGTATGTTTATTAAAAAAGTTCCAGGTAAAAAGTTATTATGGAATGTTGTATTAAATATCAAGTTGTAATAAGTGGGTTAAAAAATAACAAGAATTGTAAGAATGAATTAAAAATTTTTTAAAAGTCTATTTAAGTTGTTGTTGTTTTTTTTTAAAGATTTTATTTATTTGCCAGAGAGAAACACAGCCAGAGAGGGAACACAAGCAGGGGGAGTGAGAGAGGGAGAAGCAGGCTTCTCGCCGAGCAGGGAGTCCTATGTAGGGCTCGATCCCAGGACTCCAGGATCATGACCCGAGCTGAAGACAGTAGCTTAACCAACTGAGCCACCCAGGCGCCCCTGAATTTGAAATTTAAAACAAAAACTTATAAAATAAGTTAAAAAAATAAAATGAAAAGGTGTATCTATAAAATGTACAAGTTTTGGGGTAGTACCGGGAGCTTAATATATTGTTTTTCCCCAATGTTGGGGTTTCACTGTTTTATGGAGACCCTTTAATGGTTGTCCTCTTGTTCTTCTGGCTTGCCTTCTGGGTGAGGGGCCTCCCGCCTTGTTTTTCAGTCAGTATTGTTTGGGCTAAGTCCCCCACCCCTATGAAGGGTATGGGCTGTATGGAAACCGGTTTTCAGGCTTTTCTCTGGAGTTTTTGTTGTTTTGCGGCATTTTGCAGCTTTTTAGAAAGTCGGGGTAAAGTAAGCTGTCTGCACCCAAGACCTCCCTCTCAGAGAGAAGCCTCAGTCAGCTCTCCTCTGGATGGTGCGGGGCACACAGCCTCCCCCTCTGCACTCTCCGCTGCACCCGCCACCTCTCACAGGTAGTGCACACCCCTCGTCACCAGTCACAATGACGCCCGAGGTCCCTGCTGTCCCTTCACCCCCGTGCCACAGAAACCGTGAGCAGTATCAATTTGTGTGACCCTGTCACTGTCGGTAGGCTATCTGGAGCCCACATCCATGCTGAGTGCTCTCTGACCTGGCGACCCACACATAGCAGGGAAGGCTGTGGGAAGAGTGACCTCTTGCACAGGTTTACACACGCCCAGCCCAAGCGGTGGAGCAAGCATGGACTCAGAGACTTCCTGCCGGCTTCCCTCAGGTGCCGGGAGCACCTTCTACCACTGGCCCCGAGCCGCAGTTTTATGCCCCTGCCAGTGGCCATCAGATTCCCCCAGTTGCCTCTTAAGACCCTTTGTTTTTGAGTGCTTTTAACCAGACTGCAGTTTGGTGCTGGACCCCAAGCACCGGGCACTTTGGTATTGGGGTATTACTTTCCAATGGGTCACTTCTGGTGGCTCCCTCCCCCTTCTAATTCTTCTCCGAAATCAGTCTGAGCGTTCCTGCTCCAATGTACCTCTCCTCTGATGCTTTCTGTCCTGTAGATATCCAGAAGTGTGTAGTCTTTCATATCAGGCTGATTTCATGGGTGTTCAGAGTGTTCTATAAATATTTAGCTCACTTTAGGGGACCCTTTGAAACGGGGTCTCCTACCTCTCTGCCATCTTGCCCTCCCCCCCCCGCATTTGGATATTTTTAAACATTTTGTGCCATCGTCCTTTTTTTTCTTTAAAAAAATCCCTTTTTTGCCTTCTTTTGAAAAAATACTAAGTTTTTTATATATCGTTTTTTTATCCTACTTATTTAGAAGAGACTGATTTTATCCTACTTATTTAGAAGAGATTGAAAGGAGAAGGGCATATATAAGGCAGTAATTCTCGATCCTGCCCACAAATTTAATTCACCTAAAATATTAAAAAATATGAATGCCTAGGCTCTGCCCCCAGAAATGCAAATTAAGTGGTCTGAGATATAGCCTGGCATGGGGAATTTTTAAAGCTTACCAGATGCCATCAATATTGAAAGCTACTGACTCTGGAGATATTCTTAAATATATGACATTAAGTGTAGACACAGGCTTAAGAAGCTAAGTGATTAAGACCAATATCCTTTTCTCCCCATTGCTTTTTTGCCTCTACCTACTGGGAGACCTCACTAGCTAGTTTTATTTTTTTTTCTCTTATATATTAGTATGCCCAGATTTATATTGTGTCATATTTTGAGAATTACTAAAATATTTTTTTTAATTAAAATGAACTGGGGAGCACCTGGCTGGCTCAGTCAGTGGAGCATTCGACTCTTGCTTAGTCTTGGGATCAAGCTGTACATTGGATGTAGAGATTACTTAAAAATAAAATCTTAAGAAGTAAAATGACCTGGTCCTCAAATCTTTTTTTATCCAGGAGATAAAGCTGACACATGAAATTGTAGCTAAAAAAACTGAAAGTTGAAGTGAATTTTCTAGGATAATTATACAGAATAATTTGTGGGGAATTATTAAATGTCAAGTGTGCTTTACATTTTGTTTTATAAGTCTGCTAGGAGAGTTCCCTTTACCCTTTACCACAGGGTAAAGTAGGCAGTTTGTGACCCCTTTTTTCTGTCTTTGTTTTTTGCCTTTGACTTTGTACTTACAGGAGAACCCAGATTCATCTCAGGTTCATTTCCAGAAACTTTGTCTTTGACTTTCTGCTTACAGAAGAACCCAGATTCATCTCAGGTCCATTTCCAGAAAGTTAAATTGCTAAGAGTTTGTAGAAAGGAGAGAAGGCCTTACGAGAAACAAGCCTATAGGGTGAATATAGAGTGGTGCATATCACTTACTTAATGCAATAATTCTTTTTCTCAACTAATATTGAGTACATAAACTGTGCTGGGAATATGATGATGAAAACATACAGTTTTCTTTTGTTTTTTTCCCTTTAGAATGTATGTATACTTGAAGAAAGTAAGTAAAATATATAGTATTTTAGGTATTTTAGTAAGTGTCTAAAGATAGCTCTGTAGTTTACTCTGCTTCCCAATATTAAAACCTTTCTGGTCTGTCCTCCCACACTTCACTGGGCTGTTTCTGTGTATCCAGTAGAGCGAGACCTGCTTCTCCCTCTGCCTGCTGTTCCCCTTGATTGTGCTCTCTCTAACAAATAAATGAATAAAATCTTTAAAAAAAAAAAACAAAGTTGGGGAAAAGAGGTTAGGAGTTTGTGGGGGAGAGGGAATTCAAGTTAAATTGGGTTGTTAGAAAAAGACTCAGAAGATACTCAAAAAAATAATGGATATGAGGGAGTGAATAATGATTATGCCTGGGGCGAGAACACCCTCTGGTTAGAAGGAACAGCAAGTACAAAGGCCTTGTGCTTAGAGCTGCCTAAAGTTTTCAGGACATAACCATGAAGGCCAGTGTAGATGTAGTGATTGGTGGAAGAAGAGCAGATATTGAGATCAGACTTGTATAACAGGTTGGGAGTAGTTGCATATGATATAGGGCTCTGATGATGTACTTTATAAGGTACAACACTCTTCATAACAAGCATAGGTTGCAATAATCCCTTTTCTCTCTTGAAGAGAATATAGATATAGATAATAGAAGCTTTTATGCACTTAATTTTAAAAAGAAAATAATACAGTATTCCCAACTTCTTATAAAGAAGACATGAGATGAAAGTAATATAATTTGCATATTTCGTTGTATGACTATTGTGGTATGACAAGTCTAGAATACAAGCAGCCATTAAAGAGTTGCTGACTTTGAGAGCTATAAATTAGGGCTTAAAGAGGTGTGTTATATTAGTGACTCAAATGCCATGAAAAATGTTGCTAATAGTGATGGGATTTTGTGATATAGTAAATGATTCTTTTTTTTTTTTTAGAGAGAGAAAGTGCATGCATGTGGGGCAGGAGGAGGACAGGGAGAGGGAGAGAGAGAATCTTAAGCAGGCTCTACACCCAGCACAGAGCCCCTATAGTGCCCCTATAGTGAATAATTCTTCATGGAGTTCTATAGCACACCAAGTTCTACACCAAGCAGGCTTCCCTTGGAGGAAGGTGCTAATTAGCATGGAGGGTGCATTTTGGAAAATTCAGAGTATATTTAAAGAACAAAATTCACATAATGCACATGAATGTTGCATGGGATATTTGAAACTCTGGTAGTACCCACTGAACTCCAGTACCTCTCCCTAATCTTGTGATGATCAGCAGCATTCCCACTAGAAACCTCAGATAAAAGGCTTTGTAGGCCATTGGAAGAACTTTAACTCTGAGTGAGAAGAGTCATCACAGAGTTCTACGCAAAGGAGTAACAAATTACTTATGTTTTAATGAAATCATTCTGGCTGCTTTGTGGAAAACAAATGGTAGGTAAGAAACAAACCAGGTAAGAATCTAATGCAGTAATCCAGATGGGCAGATGATCTGGGTTGAGACCAGAGTTGAAATGGTAAATCCTAAAATGTGGTTGGATTCTGAATATATCTAGAAAGTAGTTTATGCATGTCAGTACCAGGGCACATTTTCTTATTGTTGTTTATCATCTCTATTCCTGGCTTTTATATTTTCCTAGTTCGGTTGGCTAGTTCACATCCGCTTGAGACCTTTAAACTTTTAACATGGAGGAGGTTGGGTTTTTTTTTTCTACAAATGGTTGTTTCCACTGCTAATTTTTTTATCATATTTTTTTTAATCATAAGTGTATTCTTTAATTCCTAATCCCTATTTTCCCCACCTCCCCTCTAGTAACCATCAGTTTGTTCTCTATAGTAAAGAGTCTGTTTCTTGGTTTGTCTTTTCTTTTTTTCTTGTTTTGTTTCTTAAATTCACATCTGAGTGAAATCAGGTGGTATTTGTCTTTGACTTATTTCACTTAGCATAATACTCTCTAGCTCTATCCATGTTTTTACTACTTAAATAGGGACACCTGGGAAGTTCAGTCTGTTAAGCCTCTGACTCTTGGTTTAGGCTCAGGTCATGATCTCAGGGTGGTGAGATGGAGACCCTGCATTGGTCTCTATGCTGAGTGAGGAGTCTGCTTGAGATTCTGTCCTTCTCCCTTTGCCCATCCCCCCCATCCCTCTCTCACTCAAATAAATAAAAATCTTTAAAAAATTAATTAACAAATAATTAAAATAAAAAGTGGATTTTTCTTTTTCTTTTTTTGTTAATGTGAACTTTAATATTACTGTCCCTACATTATAATTTAGTTACGTACTCATAAAAGAAAGGGTTAACTTCATAAACACTAGACCCTTTTGAGCTTATTCTCTCTAGGGCCATGCCATTTAATTGTTTTGAGGGGATGGATTTTTGTTGAAAGTCAGACACTTATTTTATGGATGCTTAAAGGAAGCATTCCATGGCATTGTTGACTTAAAGGAGCTACTTTGGTCCCCCAAAATGATACCTTTTTTGATAATGTTTTAATAGCAACAAAATAATAAAATTTATATTAATGTGCTTTATAATAGTTTATTCTTAAACACCACAGCCAGAGGTAAAGGATGACCAAATCTTTCTGTTCCAAGTATCATTATCTTGCTTTGTTCCACACAGTAACTGCAAGAAAATATGTGGTCTTTTAATTGTCAGTTGGATTTAATTTTTATACTGGGAGGAGGTGTGGGACATAAGGGACTAGCTTTCATAGAAGGAAATTTGATAAGGATTCAGGATGCTTGCTGCAATTTTATTTTATAAAGATTTGAGTGCTTATTATGTTTAGTGGTAGCCAAATCCTTTAGGAGGGACAAAAGAAATACAACAGTCCATACCAAGAAGGAGCTAGGGAGGAGATGGGTTCATAGAAAGTTGAACAACATTAAAAAGTAGTGAGTGAGTAAGTAGAAAAGATTGGTAAAGCATTATATCTCTGGGAATTTACAGCATTAAGGAAACACGCAGGGTAAGGATGACTAAGGCAAATGGGGGAAACAAGATAAGTTAGGTTTAATGAGTATTGTCAGTATGGTTTTCTGTTTTTGAGGATTTTTAATGGAGAATAATGGGAAAGAATCCTGAAAAGGTCAAGTAGGTTAGAACAGAGTAGAGGGCACACTGCAGAACCAGTGGGGATTTGTGAGCCCGATGAAAGCAATAATAGGTTGGTTAGAAAGAGGGAGAGATAGAAGAGGAGTAGGTGGTAGGTCATTGGCCTAAAATCTGGGTATGAAGTGATATGCACAAGGTCCTGATAGCAGTGGTAAACATGGAAAGGAGGGAGCGAAAGAAGTTTTTTGTTTTTGTTTTTGTTTTTTTTAAGAGAGAGAGAAAGTGAGCCAGGGTTGGTGGGGGAAGGGGGCAAAGGGAGAGGTAGAAGCGGACTCCCCGCTCGAGCAGGGAACCTGATACAAGGTGTCATGGGGCTTGATCCCAGGACTCTGAGATCATGACCTGAGCTGAAGGCAGCTGCTTAACCAACTGAGCAACCCAGGTGCCCCTGAGAGAAGAGTTTTTTAAGTGTTGAAGAAAGGATTTGGAACAAATGTTTTTATGATCAGAAAGGACTAAGAGGTTTTTCTGATAAGCAATATTCCAAATTTGCCTTTACTGCTTGAATATTTTCTTCTCACCTCCTCCTGAGATTCTCACTTCTTCCTTTATCTCAGTAAGTGGGAAGAAATGTTCATTTAGTTGATATGTCTAAGTGGCTGAGGGACTTAACTCTGGACAGATTTTCCCTTCTCATGGTGTAGGGGCTAGAAGATGGGATGAGAGGATAGTTAAGGAGCTGGGAAAATATCATATCCATTTTTATAGCTCCAGTCTGACAACTAATATGCCAAAATTAATACTTTTTCAATGATAATGGAGAAATTGGTTGGTACATTTTCCCTGACCCTTTCATATTTGGGAGCTAATTTGACTTGAAGCAGTTAGCATTTTTTCTTGGTGGGGGGGTAAGGTAACATTGTTTATTCACCTTTTGTTTTGCCATAGCCTCATCCTCTGATCTTAAAGACCTCACCCCTTTTCTCAGTTCTTTCTTTGTTTTTCTCTTTCTTTGCTCAGTAGGAAAGCAGACTGTTTACAAACAGTCTGAGCTAACAACTTCCTTTTCTGCTGATCAAATAGTTGCCAAAGTGAAACCTTTCTCAGGGCTGCGGGTGGGTGTTCTAGTTAGTGGGTGTTCTGGAATGTAAATGGATCTTTATTTTAAGAAAGATTATTTTTATACCAGAAGTTCAGTGTACACCAAGATACACACACATTCCTAGCGACTGGAAAGTATGGAAACATGAACTGGACTTACTGGAGATTATTAGCTCACTGAAAGGCCTGCTTCTGTGGTTTAACAGAAGACTCTCAAAACTACCATAACCAGCAAAGCAGAATGCAGCTTATTGAGCCTGTTTTCCTTGGCTTTAGTTTTTATAGCGAAATGCAGTCTGTGACATGTCAGGGCAATTCCTATAGCGTGATAGCAACCCCCTTTGAGACACAGCTTGACGGGAATATAAAACTACTAAACCATCAACCTTTGGGGATTGTATGAAAGATTTATTTTCTGTGTTTTGTATAATCAGAATCCCATGCTTAGGAGAGGTTTACATGCTTTAAAAAAAAAAAAAAAGGCATTTCGAATCCTACTGTGTTGTTTCTACTGCACAGGAGAAAAAATACAGGAAAACAACCTGGTATATTAGAAAGATAATCATACTAGAAGTAGAAGCTGAGAAATCTGGATTTTACCACAGGTTTTGCCAAAAGGTGGTTTTATGACATCTGACTTCACGTTTTACACAACATTTTTAAGCTTTAGGGTGTTTTCTTTTCACCCCGTTAAAAGGAAGTTATATTAAGGTCCCATCTAACTCAAGATTCTTTGATTATTTATTATCTGTATCTCGAAGGGCATAACCTCACAGTAAACTCCTGATTGGGGTATAAAGAAAATAGGATATTTACTGTTTTCCCGGAGCTTACAGATTGTAAGTACTCTCTTTCCTTCATGCTCTTTAAAGGAAATTGCAGATTAGGGTAAATAGGTAAATAGGGCATGCTGTTTTGATTTTAGACCTTTGGTTTCTCTGCCATGCTTCATCTTTATAAATTCTGTTGAATTATAAAAAAAATTTTAAAAAATTATAAATTCTGTTTTCCTCCCTGGGATTATGAGTTAACTAAATGGGGGAAAGTATGGGGATGTGGGAGGGGGGGATACAAACTAGAAGATGGAAAAAGGGTCCAAAGAGGTAAAATAGGGTGTGGGTGCTTCATAACTTAGGAGGTGAAATAAATTTTCTATTTTGATTGCATTCTTTCCCACTATTCAGTTTTCGGCTCCTTACTCTCTCCTTATGCTACATTGAGGTAGAGTCAGATTTGTGTGGGTTTTTCTGTTTCATTCCCTTGAGATTTTGAAACTCCTCAGCTATATTTGCTCTGCTATGAGAACAGATAACTAGAGGGCAATTCAAAGTACTTATTTATTATTTTCTTGAAATCCTCAAAGAAACGGAGAAATTTAGACACGCCCTCCCGTGATATGAAACTCCCTGAGAGACCCACATTTAAAATTTTTTGATAGTTCTTTGTTTCTCGTTTCTTGTGTTTGTATTTTATGTCTTCGGTGGCAGAATAACCTAGCAAAAGAAAATTTTCTGTTGAGCAGGAGAGAGAAAGACTGGATTAAATTGTGTTGCACTAATTAACTTTATGTGATCAGGGCAGAGTTAATGGAATCGAAGCCTATTTGAGTGGGAGAAACTTTAAAATTACCTGTTGTGACTTTGAAATGTTTTGCTCAAAAGTCATTTCCAGATAAAATCTTTTTACTGTGACCCAATATATAAACTAGTTAAAAGTTATAACTTTATCAGACAGCTCAAGTCTGCATTGTTTGGTCATTTTATGCTGACCACCTATATGAATATCTAAAAGAAAATTGGGAGATTGCCAGAAAAGTCTTGGTTATATAGGACTCTGTACATATTGCAGGACAGCCTTTACTTCTGTCCACTAAATCCCCCGACAAGTTTCCAAAATATTTGCTAGGAAACATTATGGTCACCATTGCGAGGCACAAATCTATGATCTTTTCTCCATTAATTTTACCCAGTTTCAAGGCTTTGTGTACTCTCTACATGCTGATGACTACAATCTGTTCTCTCCAGCCCTGCCCACTCTTTCTGAGCTCCAGATTTGTAGAAGCAACTGCCTTCTTGATGTTTTTCCTGTGATGTCTAGTGTACACTCAAACATAATGTCTTTTTTTTTAAGATTTTATTTACTTATTTGACACAGAGAGAGATCACAAGTAGGCAGAGAGGCAGGGAGAGAGAGCAGAGGAAAGAGGCTCCCTGCTGAGCAGAGAGCCCGAGGAAGCCTAGATCCCAGGACCCTGAGATCATGACCTGAGCTGAAGGCAGAGGTTTTAACCCACTGAGCCACCCAGGCACCCAAACATAATGTCTTAAATATAACTCTTGATTTCTTCTCTCCAAAGCCTCTGCCTCTTCCTCTACTCTTTTCCGTGTCAGTAAAAGTGACTGCTATCCATTCAGTTGCTTAATAAGTAAACAGTCTAGAAGTGAAACTTAATTCATGCTGCTCCTCTTCCTCAGTCCCCCATCTAACGTATCAGGAGATTCTGTTGATTTACCTCAGTGTAAATTCTCATTGTCTCCATTTCTCTTTCCAGTGTTACCTGTCTAAACTCAAGCCACTGTCTTTTCTTTCCTGTGATTAGTCTTCCCATCCCATTTACACTCTTGTTCCCCTATTATCTGTTCTCTCAGACACTAGTGTAATCCTAATACATATCGTGCCAAAACCCTGCTTAAAATATTTTAGTGGTTACTGTGTTCTTAAAATAAAATCGAAACTTCTTATCATGATTTATAAAGGCGCTACAGTGATCTCACTCCTGCCTGCCTCTCCAGCTGAATCTTTTAACACTCTCTATAATCCTTAATCTTCTCAAACTACAGTAACCTGCCTTCTACTCCTCAAATATGTGAAGCCCTTAACTACTTCCTGAGCTCTCCACTGGATGTTCTTTGTGCCTAGAATATTCCTCCCCCATAGAGCAGACACATTCTCATCCTTCAGTTCCCTGCTGGCATGTTGCTGCTTCAGGGCGCTGCCCTTGTCACCCCCAATCTCTGACTCACTCATCGCAACTTGTAGTTATCTTGAATCTTTATTAGTTTACCTGTTCATTTTTTTTCCCCATTAGATAGTATAAGCTCTTAGAGAGGACTGTTTTATTCATTGTTTTGCTTTTTGTCTAGCACAGTGCCGGGATAAAGGAATGACTACTATATACAAATTGTTATAGGAAGCACATAGAGACATCCTCTTCCTAGCCTAGGCTCAGAGTGAGCATTAGAGGTGACTGTTAGTAGTAAGAAGCGTTCATGGATGAGTGATTTATGAGCTGAATCTTGAAGGAAAAGTGACTTAGTCCAGTTAGAACACCTGGGTAGAGGGAGCAATGTACTGCATACAAAGACCCAGAGATTACCGAGGACATTTGCAATTAGACTTGACTAGAGTGCATACCCACAAAGTGAGTAAGAATTAGAACAAGAAAGTTTTAGAAGGTCACTGCCAAAGAAGGAAGTTTCTTTTCCTTGCATTTTTTTTAAATAAGGAAGTTTCTTTTATGCTAGTTCAAGGGAGGCTTTGGGGAACCATCAAAGGATTTTTGTATTGTTTTCACAGTAATCAAAATTTCAGTTTTATGAAGATTATTCTGGCAGGAGCTTGAGATTTGATTGGAGGTTCTCAAAATTGGCGACTGTGAGACTTGTGCCTGTAATTCTTTTTGGACATCTTCTGTTTATTAAAGCTTTCTTCTAGGCCATGATTAAGAAACTCACTTTGTTTCCTGTTGGGGGAAACAAATTATTTTATTTTATTTTATCACTAGATCCCCTTTGCACTAAAAAGTTATGAAGGACGCTGACAAGCTTTTGTTTATATGAGTTATATTCTATTGATATTTGTCACCTTAGAAATCAAAGGTGAGAATCATTTTGAATCTTTATTGCTTCATTTGAAATTAATTATGAGACTATTTTAGCATAAATAATTTTCCATGAAAAATACATATATTTTCTAAAACAAAAAGAATTTGTCAAAAGAGTGATACTTTATATTTTTGTACATCTCATTGATGTCACTAATATAAGAAGTCTGGATTCTCTTGTGTCTGCATTCATTCTGTTGCAATGTGTCATTTTAGTTGAAATTCGTTAAAATCTAGCCTTATATAGATACGTAGTTGGAAAAGGAGTATTCTAATGGCCTTTTCAGATTATTGTTGCTGCTCTTCTTTGATACCACAATTTAGCAAGTGGTAGTTGTTTAAAGATTGGTCATATTGTAGAATTGTAGTGATCTCTTCCCTGGCTTTTGCTTATGCCTATAATACCCTGCCCAGTATATACTACATGCACACCTCTGAGATACTGCAGGTTTAGTTCCAGATCACTGCAATAAAGTGACTATCACAATAGAGCAAGTCAAATGAACTTTTTGATTTTCCGTACTTAGAAAAATTATGTTTACACTACATTGTAGTTTGTTAAGCATACATTAGTATTATGTCTAAAAGAATGTATATACTTAATTTAAATATACTTTATTGCTGGAGCACTTGGGTTCCTTAGTCCATTAAGCATCTGATTCTTTTTTTTTTTTTATTGTTACTAAATTTTTTTTTCCAATGTTCCAAGATTCATTCCCCATTCCCCACACCCAGTGCTCCACGCTTTAGGTGTCCCCAGTACCCACCACCAGGCTCTCCCATCCCTCCATCCTCCTCCCTCCAAGTCCCTCAGTTTGTTTCTGTGTCCAAAGTCTCTGTTGTTTCATTTCCCTCCCTAGATTACCCTAGTTCCCATTTACGTTACTTCTCCCACTGTCCTCCAGGTTACCCCTCATGCACCACAAGTAAGTGAAACCATGTGATATACTTGACTTTCTCTTCTTGGTTTATTTCACTCAGCATAATCTCTTCCATTCCAGTCCATGTTGCTACAAACGTTGGATATTCATCCTTTCTGATGGAGGCATAGTATTCCATTGTATATATGTACCTCATCTTCTTTATCCATTCATCTGTTGACGGGCACCTTGATGCTTTCCACAGTTTGGCGATTGTGGACATTGCTGCGATGAACATTGGGGTACATATGGCCCTTCTTTTCACTACATCTGTATCTTTGGGGTAAATGCCCAGTA